>JAVJIF010013683.1:0-55470 GCA_038442645.1 Agave tequilana
GCAAAATAAGACATATCGTTACGAATACCTCGGATCTGAGAGTTCATCTCCGCACGGAAAGCATCCTCTTGTCGGAAACGGGCCTCCATCTCCGTACGAAGAGCTGCCTCTCGCTGCTCAAACCAGGACTGGTGCTCCTGAATCTGAGAGCGAACCTCAGAAGAAATCATGGCCTGAAAATCTGAAGGTAAGACAAGGCCAGGAGCAGAAGACATCCCTGGGGCCGAAGAGGACCCAGGTGCAGATGAAGATCCAGGAACAATAGGAGGAGGAACAGGAGGTTGCACAGGAGCGTGACGACGCAACTGAGCTTCCATCCTCTTCAATAGAACTCCGTCAATGTCTATTTGTGGATCATTAGAAGTCTCAGAGGAAAGATCGAAGCCTAGAGATTTGAGAAGACGGGTGATAATCATGCCAAAGGGTAAACCCCTACCGGACGTGCGAATCTGGTCGGATGCCATGTGGGAAGCTATGATACGGGGAATATTGATCTTAATTCCTCGTAAGAGACAATAGATAATCAAGGGCACAAGACCCCTAGCATGGCTATATTCACCAGATTTAGGGACAATGTTATAGAAAATGATCTTGGCTAGGACTTGGGAAGTGAGAGTGAACCTGCTCACAACTTTTTTCCTGACCAAGCCGGGGTTGTCATCCCCGTGAATCAATGTGGATGCGGTGAGCGCAGACTCACCCTCCGGAACTCATAGTCATGAAGGTCATGGGAATAAATATCAGCTCCACCAGGGGAGAGATGAAGGATATCAGCGAACTGACCAATACTAATGTCAATGTTCCTGCCTAGGACTCTAGTGAAAATACGGTTTCCATCAAATGAGAAATTGGCATAGAAATAAGGCACGAGGGAAGTATAAACTTGTTCTTTAATGGTTAAGAACTCGTTTAGGAATTGTTTTGCAAAATGCGGGGGATATCTAGATGTTCAAAGTCTTGGATAACTACAAATCTCCCCGAAATTATGTTTTCTTGGAAAGATTGATATAACGGTTTCCAGCAAGCTCATTTACAAAGGTTCTTTTAGGTTTTGGAGTGTGGGAAGAGGTATGAGCTACTGATTTACCTTTCTTAGTCCTAGTTCTTTTAGATGTAGATATATTTTTTGAAAAAAATGATTTTTAGGTTAAGGCTTGATCTAGAAAGCTAGAGACCTAGAAATGATGACAAATAAGGGAAGATCTAGAAGCTAGATAGTAAGATTAGAGGGAAAAATTAGATTTTTACCTGAGAGATGAAGATCAAAAACCCTAGATCAAGAAAACCTGAAAATCTTTGAATCCAGCGGATGAGAAGACCTGAAACTGAAGATCAAGCACTTGTAGATGGAGTATGAGGTGGGTTTTAAATTGATTTTGAAATGATTGAGAGATTGGAGAGATAGAAAAATTTTGGTGAAGGAGAGGAAGTGGTTCGTCGGCTGAAGGAGTGAGAGAGAGAGAGAAAAAGTGAGAATAAATAGCAGTTTAGGGCTGAAATCGACGAACGGTCGACCGGTCGGTCGACCCAGAAAACCCGAGAGCTCTGAAATCTCAGAACGGTCGACCGGTCGGTCGACCCAAGGATCCCGAGAGTTCTGCAAACTTGCAGCGGTCGACCGGGTCTAAGGACGGTCGACCGATAGCAGATAAAAAATAAAGGCAATATATTTCAGGCGAAATCGGTCGACCGCGCCTATTTACGGTCGACCGTCTTTGCCTGAAAGACAGTCTGCAGAAACAGCCAGAAAAAAATTTTAAAATATTAATTAAATACAAGATGATATAATTATACAAACAACATGTTTTAATCTTCATTAAGTCAACTTATCAACCAAAATTACATATAAGACATTTTTATTTTAATTTTTCATATATAATACAAAGTTTTAGAGATGTTGAAGCTGAATACCCAGTGACGGGTTCTGAACTTCATCCTCTTGATTCCTCTTGAATGAGTTGAGGTGCGCAATTGCCATCTCTAAGGTATTTGCTTTAAATATGAAAATTTTTCAAAAATTAATTTTAGTTTTTGAATTACGATGAGTACATAGATATATCATGAAGACTAGATATGTGGACATTCACAAAAGATATCAAACAAAAAATATGGCATATACACAATTGAGATAGAAATGTAACTCTACATTAGCATATGTCTATAGAGCACAAAAATAAGCTAACACTCTATACATTTGTATATATATCAAACAAAAAATTAAACTTTAAATGGAGAAGTTACCGAACATAGGCAATCTCCAAAATATAGGTGCCTCCACGATAGCGATGCAAGCTTGATGTGATCTTTGGGCTTTGTTGCATCCACCACCCGGGCACCGTTTCCCCCTACGTTTTGGAGGAAGTAGATCCACCTGTATCAACTAAAATAGGTGGGTCTTTTGGTACCCAAATTTTCTTGGGTCCTATAGGGTTAGTACCGGGGCGAACCCAAACATGTTTGTTATGAACATTATGCTTAGCAAAACAAAATTTTCTAAATGGCCTTTGCGGCCACAATGCGTGCAAATGTAAATTCTACCATACATGTATGCATGTTTATGTGTGTGTGCATGTTTCCGTGCATGAGCATGGTGTGTATGTTTCCCTTGGGTTACTCCCTTAGGAAATCTAGATGCAAATTTATTAAGATCAAAAGCACACTTCTTTAAAGTGTTATCCAAATTTTCAACACGTTTTTGAATTTCCACAAATTTATTTTTATTACAAGAAACCATGGGGGTTTTCCTTTATTAGTCAATTTATATTTATCAAAGTCATTTTCAATTTTTCAAAAGCAATAGATAAAACATTCTTCTCATTAAGACAAGTATCAAGTTTATTCTTTAAAATATCATTTTCCTTTTTCAATTTTTTATTATGAGATTGAGAGATCTCATATCTATGTTGTAGTTCTTCGAAAAAATGTGCAAGTTCATCCATTGTAAGATCATCATCTTCTAAAGTGTTATCAAGGGTTACCTTAGAAGCATCCTCACCTTGTGCCATGAAGCACATATGAGCGGCGTCGTTCTCCTCTTCGGATTCCGACTCCGTGTCATCCCACGTTGCTACCATAGCCTTCTTCTTCTTTGGTGCATGCTTGGAGGTGGTTGCTTGGAGAGGGGGCAATCCTCTATGAGATGTCTGATCTTCTTGCAATAGAAGCAAGGACCGGGTTCTTCTCTCTTCTTTTCAAACCTTCCTTGAGGTTTCCCTCTTCGGAAGTTGCTTTGCCTCCCTTTCCTGTAAAACATTTTGCCTACCTTCGGATAAGCATGGCAAAGTCCTCATCGCAATCCTCCGATGAGTCGTCCTCTTCAAAGTGGTTGGAGTGGCTTTGAAGGCGATTGTTTTCTTCTTGGGTGCCTCCCTTTCTTCTCTTACCTTCATCTCCATCTCATGGTTTTGAGATTACCGATGAAGCCGGAGAAGTCCATCTCCTCCCGATCGTTAAGCTCTTTGAGAGTGGTCGCCTTGACTTCCCAAGCTTTGGGAAGAGCTCTAATGACCTTGCGAATCTTTTGGTCATTGTCGATCGTGTCACCTAGAGAAGATAAAGCATTAGTGATCTTGGTGAAACGAGTGAGCATGTCATTAATACTCTCACTTTCAAGCATATAAAAATTCTCATATTGAGAACGAAGCAAGTCAATCTTGGATCTCTTGACTTGTGACGTTCCCTCATGAGTCACAATTAAAACATTCCATACTTCATATGCAGATTTACAGTTAATAATGCGTGAGAGGTCATCTTCATTAAGGGCTTGGGTTAAAGCATATTGAGCCCTAGCATTAGCCTCATAGTCCTTGGTAGTGTCCTCGGACCATGATCTCTCATCGGTGAGAG
Organism: Agave tequilana; assembly: GCA_038442645.1. Lineage (NCBI taxonomy): Eukaryota > Viridiplantae > Streptophyta > Magnoliopsida > Asparagales > Asparagaceae > Agave > Agave tequilana. The sequence continues at coordinate 3,847 of JAVJIF010013683.1, forward strand.
GCTCTACAAATTCTTTAGTTATGGCCCTAGCTACCCTAACTCCTAGGGACTTAAGAAAGAGGTTCATCTTGACCTTCCAAATGGGGAAGTTCAAGCCATCAAATTTAGGTGGGGACTTGATGCTAGAAAAATCAAGTGAAGCCATAGATGAATAGTAAGATGCACAAAATATGAAGAATGCAACAAATAATATAGCCAATAACAAGGATCTCCCTAAGGTGGTTAAACCAAATACTAGGGTTAGGCTCTGATACCAATTGAAATCACCTAGAGGGGGGGTGAATAGGTGATGGCTATATGAAAATGGCACAAATGCGGAATTTAAATTTAACTAACACAATTAGCACAAATAAAAGACTTGCAATAAATAAAGCAATTTATAGTGCAAGAAAATAAAGGAGTTGAGTTTAGAGAGATTTGAGCAAACGCAAACACGCAGATATGTTTCCGAGGTTCGAGCCACGCTCTACGTCCCCGCCTTCACACTTGAAGGATTTCCACTATTGAAGATCCCACTGGACCACCAATACAAGGACACACTTGTCCTATCTCTCATGATGCCGCAACACCACTCGGAGCACACTAGCTCGCCTTGAGGCCGATGCCTCTACAACTTCACTCAATAAGAAGGTGATCACACTTGATCAAAAATCGCTCACTTACACAATCCTAGAACCAATATGTAGATGAAGAATTATGGGATTGTGTAGTGCAAAAGCTAGAGAGAAGTAGAGGTAAAGACTTCAAATGGGTGTCTAAAATTAGGGCTTTTGGAGAGAAAATCTTTTCTAAATGAAAGCCTTTTGAAAACTTGTAAATCTTTTGAAAATCTCTTGTAAAAATGATCTTAATTGTTATGTTATCATGTTGAAGTGATCTCCTATTTATAGGGTCAAAAACACCTCCAGAGATTCGTTGGAATCAAATCCCAAAAGAAAATCTGTCAGAAAATAGAGCTGTTGGAGTCTGTCAGAAAATCTGACAGCAGCCGGTCGACCGGGACGGTCGACCGCCAACGGTCAAAAATCAGACCGTTGGGGATCTACGGTCGACCGTCCCGGTCGACCCAAACAACCCGAGAGCACTGCACAGTGCTCGGTCGACCGAGACGGTCGACTGATACACATGCACAGAAATTGTGCGCTCCGGTCGACCGGGACAGTCGACCGGATTCTGTCAGTTCTGAAAAATCAGAACTTCCAGAAACCTGAAACATGGGTTTTGGAATTGGTCTTGGTTTTGAAGTTTTGTATCATGAAAAACTTAGAGTGTGAGCCTATGTCACTACTCTAACAAATTTGAAACATTTTTATAAAAACTTCTTTGATAAAACTTGTTTTTCCAAATAAATGTTTTTCCAACACCTTAAACTATTTTCCAAAAACTTAACATGTTAACTCTAAACTGAAAAATAAAAATCTTTTGAAGTCATGAACCAAATTAAAATGTGTGTGTAGGTGGTAAATCCATAACTCTACTTCTAACATTTAGGTTTTGACAAAATATCTAAAATGAAAAATACAAATACAAATCTTGGTATTCTTCATAGTCTTGATCTTGACTTGGTCTTTTGTTCATCGTCTTGTTCCCAAAGCTTTCTATTATGCTTGGCTTGGGAATGCAAATTTTTGGCGAACTCCAAACTTGTGAGTCTTGATTGTGGAGCCGTCAAATCAACCTGTTTTAACCTGAAATGCTTTTAAACAAATATTGTTAAATACATAACTAGATATGGTTTGTTATCATCAAAATATTCATCAAGATATAGGGCTAATGGCCTTTGGGCCAACAGAAAATATTTTACTTAAAAATGAAACATCTTCTTTAAATTCAAGAATTTCTATTTTGGATAAAGATATTTCATATTTTAAGAATAAGTATGAAGAAAATTTGAAAAATGTAACAAAATTTAATAAAGAAAAGGAGAATTTGAATGATTTATTATCTTCTCAAAAAAATTTCCAATAATCATTTTGGTCTTGGATTTTCTAAAGATAAATATGAAAAGAATTTACATGTTCATGTTTATAAGAATAATAATCATAATTCTTCTAATTCTTTTATTAAGAAGAATTACAATTTATCTACAAATAGACCAAAGTATAAATATATCTATATTCCTAAGAATTTAAATTCTTTTGATAAAAATGCCTATCTTGCATCATATTTGATCATGTTTGCAATTCTAGCAATTATGTTATACTAAAAAATGGAAATCAAGTTACAATTGTGTTTAGGTTCCCAAAGGCTATTCTCGGACCCTATCATAACAGATATTATACAAAATATTTTATTTTTTAGGTACCTCATAAAGATATATAGATACTTGATAGTGGTTGTTCCAAACACATGATTGGCCTTATTCAACTACTTTCTTCTGTTCAAAAAAGAAAGGAGGAACAGTAACATTCGGAGACAATAATAAAGTAAAGGTTTTTGGTATCGGAATGGTTGATAATACATCAAAACTCCTTATTGAAAATTTTCTTTTGGTAAGAGGTTTAAAATACAACCTTTTAAGTATCAGTAATTATGTGATAAATGTTATAAAATAGTTTTTAAAAAAGATACTTGTCTTCTATATGATACTAATATGATAGATATTTTGTTTAAAGGTACTCGTAATAATAATATTTATGAATTATCAATGACTTGTTTATCTTCAAATGATAATTTTTGTTTAATTGCTTCTAACAATGATTCTTCTCTTTTGCATCAAAAGATTTGGTCATTTAAATATGAAAACTATTTCAAAAATTTCAAAATTTGATTTAATTAAAAGTCTTTCAAAACTTACATTTAAAAAGAATTATTTTGTGATTCCTATCAATTAGAAAAACAAGTTAAATCATCTTTTAAATCTAAAAATCTAGTTACTATTAAGAGACCATTAAAATTATTGCATTTGAATTTATTTGGCCTTACTCGTGTTTTCTCTCTAAATAGAAGTAGATATGTATTTGTTATTGTGGTTGATTACTCTCGATTTACAATGGTATCATTTTAAAAAATAAAAATGATACTTTTAATGAATTTGCAAGTTTTGTAAAAGAGTTCAAAATCAAAAATTTCTAACCATAGCCACAACCCGAAGTGATCATGGAGGAGAGTTTGAGAACGAATCTTTTGCAAATTTCTGCAACAAGTTTTATATTACACATAATTTTGTATTTTCTAGAGCATCTCCTCAAAATGGTGTTGTTGAGAAAAAGAATAGGACTTTGCAAGAATGTGCTTGAACTATGCTTGTTGAAAGCAACTTACCAAAATATTTTAAGCTGAATAAGTAGGTACTGCATACTATATTTTAAATCATTATTCGACCTATCTTGAGCAGAACATGTAATGAACTTTTCTTTGATAGAATTCTAAAAGTTTTTTATTTTAAGGTTTTTGGTTGTAAATATTTTCTTTTAAATACTACAGATGCATTGGATAAATTTGATGCTAGATCCAATGAATGTATTTTCGTTAGTTATTTACTCATAGTAAAGCATATAGAATTTTTAATAAGAAAATATTTACTGTTGAAGATTCTTTACATGTTAAGTTTAATGAATCCCTATCTAAACCTTCTATTGATATTTCTTCACATGATGATGACAATATAATAGATATTTTTTCTATTGATGATACTATTACATCTCATGATAATACTGACATTTCTATCAAGGATGAAACTTCTACTGAGCTACCTAAAGTATTTGTTGAGGTAAAAAATCATCCTCATGATTTAGTTATTGAAGATATTTCTCAAAATGTTCAGACTCGATCCAAATTGAACTGTATGACACATGTTGCATTCGTATCTCTTATTGAACCAAAGAATGTTAAAAAAATATGTGTTGATGATTTTTAGATCATTACAATGCAAGAAGAGTTGAACCAATTTGTTAGAAATGATGTATGGGATCGTGTACAATGACACATGATCATCTGATTATCGACACTAAGTGAGTATTCAAGAACAAACTTGATGAATCCGGACAAGTAATAAAAGACAAAGCAAGGTTGGTTACACAAGGTTACAACCAAGAAGAAGGTATTGATTGTGATGAAACATATGCACCTGTATCTAGGCAAGAATCTATTTGTATTTTACTTATGCATATTTTTTGAATTTCAAACTATACCAAATGATGTAAAAAGTGCTTTTTAAAATGGCTTTATTAAGAAAACTATAAATGTAGAACCTCCAGGTTTCGAACATGAAAAGTTTCCTAATCATGTTTTCAAACTTAAAAGTCTTATATGATCTTAAACAAGCACCTCATGCTTGGTATGATAGACTTAAAAGTTTTTTTTTGAATCTAGTTTTGATATTGGTAAAGTTGATACAACACTTTCCATTAAACATGTAGATAAAGATATTTTGATTATCTAAATCTATATTGATGATATTTTGTTTGGTTCTACTAATGAAACTCTTTGTCAAGAATTTTCTAAGCTATGCAGAATGAATTTGAGATGAGTCACATTGGTGAACTACATTACTTTCTCGGTCTGCAAATCAAGCAATTAAATGATGAAATATTTATTAGTCTAAATAAGTATGCCAAGGAACTTCTCAAGAGATTCGGTATGAAAAATTTTGGAAGTAAGAGAAGTCTAATGGGTACTACTACCTTTCTAGACAAAGGTGAGTATGGTAAGAGTGTTGATAAAAAAGTATATAGAGGGTATGATTGGCTCACTCTTATATATTACTGATAGCAGACCTGATATTATGTTTAGTGTTTATTTATGTTCTTGATATCAGTCTAATCCAAAAGAGACACATCTTAAAGTAGTGAAAAGAGTTTTTAGATACATTAATAATACTGTTAGTTATGGTTTATTTTACCCAAAATCAAACACATTTGATTTAATGTCATATAGTGGTACTGATTTTGCTGGATGCAAATTCGATAAGAAAAGTACTAGTGGTACTTATTACTTTTTGGGACATTTCCCTAGTATCTTGATTTAGCAAAAGAAAAACTCTGTGTCATTGTCTACAACTGAAGCATAATATATCACTGCTAGTGTTGCATGTGCACAAATTTTGTGGATGAAACAACCCTAGTTGACTATGTTATTACAAGTACAAATTCACCTATCATGTGTGATAATACAAGTGCTATTAATCTATCTAAAAATCTTATTCAGCATTCACGTACAAAAAATATCGATATTCGACATCACTTTTTATGTGATTATACTATTAAAGGTGAATTTCTTTATATTTTATATCTACTGATAGTCAAATAGCTGATATTTTCAGAAAACCTCTTAAAGAGGATATTTTTATGAAATTTCAAAGAGAACTGAGTATTTGTGCAATTTTTGATGTATAAAAACTCGTTTGCATATAGATTGCATTTCATAGAGTTTATTTTCCCTTTATTAGTCGACTTATACCCTTTATTAGTCGACTAGACTACAGAGTAGTCGACTAATTGCATTAAACAGAGACTTGGTTATTTCAGATTACTTGACTTAGTCAACTAGGATTGCCTATTAGTCAACTAATTCATATTATTAGTCGACTACACCATGGACTTAGTCGACTAATACAGAAAAACTGTGTTTTTTTTGAATGGATATTTACTCCAAACCCGTCCCGTTTAACTTATATCTGGGATCTGAAATATCTCTTAAACAATCCTAATTGTTGATTTTCATTATCTCACTTATATTTACCCTTCCCATCTCCTTCTTATTCTCCAAACCCTAAAATTTTACTCTCCTACTGTGCTGCTGAACTTAGTCAACTGCTGTTCTTCTCCCTCTTCCAGAATTTCAAAAAATTTTGTTCCAATTTCAGCATCTCTCAGGGTTGTAAGTCCTCTTCCTTAGTAATTATCATGTTTAGGGCTAAAAAAGCCAAGTTTACAGTTTTTTCATCTTCTAAATCCGCTGATTTTAGAGCTTTTCTAAAAAATTCAGGTTTAGAGGCTGATTACCTATGAATCTCTCAATTAGAAATCATCCTTATTAGATTTGTGAACTTTAATGATTTCATTGAGTATGATATCTCACCCTATCTTCAAAATACTGGCCTATATGATCTCTTTCCAATTGACCACAAGTAAGGCTATTATCCATCTCTTATATATCTGTTTTCACAAATCTTATATATGAGGATGATGATAATTCAGTTCTTTTATCTACCTTAGTTAATGGTGTTGACATTGTGTTAACTCCAAAATCTTTAGGAAAGATTCTCAATATTCCATATCAAGGCCTAACTCTAAATGAAATTGAGATGAATGATGATGAAGTATTCTCTAGGTTCTATCTTCCCGGGCAAGGTCCTCCTCTGGCCAGTAATAAATTTCCACCTATCCTAAGCTAATTGGTTGTATTCTTGCATATAACATTTGTCCTAAGACTGGTAGCTACAATTATTATTTTAGAGATCATGCTACTTGTGTTTATGCCATCATGACAAGACTTGAGGTTAATTGGGATCGTGTCATGTTTAATACACTTGTTAAAGAACTATCTACTTTTCTTCCCTATGGTGCTTTCCTCACTCATATATTTCATAAATTTAAGATTGACTTAGCTTCAGAGACTAATGTGGTCAAGGTGTTTAAACTCTTTGATAGATCAGTTCTTCTTCGCATGAAGCTATTGGAAACACTGTTTGGACCGAAAAAAATTTAGAGGATCGTAATAAAATTTCCTTGAATCACTAAAAAATTACAACAATCTCAAAAATTTCAATTACAAGAGAGAGAAGATATTCAAGCTCAAATCTTCTCTTTATTGATGCTGGGTTCTTGATGTAGTGATGGAAAGTGAATCTTATTTTTTGTTGACCAGGTGAATATCACAATCCTCTGGGAATCTTCTCTTGGACTATGGATGGAGTAGCACAGCTCTTGTCCAATAAAATTTCAAAGAGACTTGAGGAAAGAACAAACTTATACTCAGCAAGTTGTTAGAAGAGTTGAACTCTTTTTTATCCCTAAGCTAAAGATTCTAATTTTTTTTGATCAAAACTTCTGACCCCTCTTTAGTAGCAAACTGAGCTATTTATAGGGGTTTTAGGGGTAAACCTGTTCCCTAAAAACCCTCCATAATGGGGTTAACTCCCCTCATTACTTGGGCAGTAACTGACCCCGTAATGAGGGCAGTTATAACCGAGACGCAGAGCTTCTCTATAGTCAGAACGCGGGCTTCGATCCTCGCATTTTGGATGCCGACTCTGAACCTTACTAGACGCAGGTTTCGAACTCTGCCAGACGCGGGCTTCAGGCTCTGCGTCTTGACATTGCAGTGATGTCAAGACGCGGAACCTCGCGTTTTGGCACTGCAGTGATGCCAGGACGCGGGCTTCAAGCTTTACATCTTGGTTATTACAGTGCAGCTGGGACACGAGTTTCAACCCTCGCGTCTTAGTACTGTACTGATGTCGAGGCGCGGGCTTCATGCTCTGCGTCTTGACATTACATGAGTGGCTATGATTAGCCTCGTGTCTGGAGTATAGACTCTGTTCTCTGATAGCTTATCTTCAGTGATTTTTAGATAGTCTACAGAACCCCCTCCAAAGTTTTAAAAACTCCATGGCTGACGGAGACGGGTTTCAAAATACTTTAGACTTTTCTCTTAGAAGTAATGCTCTCAAGACTGGACTAACAATCTTTTGAATATCTTGAGCTTGACCTTGTCCAGATTTTGGTCTCTGTGAGTGTACTATTAAACTCTTTGAAGCCACCAGAAATGATCGTTGTGAGTGTCTGGATACGCAGTCCAGATATCCTCGGTGCTCTGAGCTGATTGTTGGTGTACTGTTGAACCGGGGGTAAATAGTCATTTGCCTGTGCCAGTATACTGTTGAACTGATTGCAGAAGTAAAAATTGAATGCAAGTCTTGTAGATGCAGAAGTCATGTTGCCTTGGAGACGTGGACCTCGCGAGTCTTATTCATGAGCGTCGAAGTGGAGACGCAGCTCTCACTTGATCGAAGTAACACAGACTTCTCATTGAAGAAATGTAGCCCTGGTTCATTGAGAGGACGCGACTCTGGCTCTTCGAGAGGACGCAGCTCTGAATTGTTAAGAGAAACGCAAACCTATGTTCTTCAATTTGATAAAGGGGACGCGACCTTTAGGCTTGTGAAAGGACGCGAACTCCAGGACGTGGCTCTGAATTGTTGAGGAAGACGCGGCTCTGATTCTTTGTGAGGATGCGGCTTTGGCTAATTAAGGGGACGCGGACTTGAATTGTTGAGAGAAACATAGACCTGTGTTCTTCAATTTAATAAAGGGGACGCATCCTTCAGGCTTGTGAAAGGACGCAGACTTCAGGATGTAGCTTTTGAAGCGTCGCATGCAATTTATCTTGAAGATCTTGTTGGGTCTTTTCAATGTCAAGTTGGCGTTTGACGGCTGGGGACGCACATCTTTGGGTTTTCCTGGAGCGAAAATCCACTTGTCTCATCCATACTGAACTTGATATTTGTGTCGTAATTAAGTCTGTTAGTTTCAGCCTTTAAGAATGGCTTTAAATTTTATGCCATTAATTACAGGCCATTTTAGTGAGCCTATAAATAGGCCATAGCCTCTTAACAGTCATTCATCTTGACGTTTCTCTTGCGGGCATATGCTCTGAAGAACTCCGTTTTAATTGTCCACCTTCCCTTCAAGGGCATGTGTTCTGAAGAACAAAAAGAACCTAAAGCTTTAATGCTTTTTTTCAATCTTCGTCAAAGATGATCATTGTTAAGTGATTTCAAGCTTAAAAAGCATTGCTTTAAGTGCTTTCACGGTCGTGCCTTGACAAATGAAGTCCAACTTCTAGAGAATTTTTCTTCAGGTAGGAACTGACTTTTGCCATGATAAGGCTCGATCTCTCTGAAGTTCTATCATCCCCATCCATGAAGAGACTTTGTTTCTTGATCTCTTTCTGAAATCTTTTTCTTGAAATTCATGCATCCCTGCTCTACAAACGCGCCTTTCACATTACTTGATGAAACACAAGCTCATTGACTTCAAAGTCTAAGTCTTAGGTTCTTCAGACGCGAGTGTGGTGAATTCTGTTTTTGGGTCTTGAGACGCGAGTTTTGCATATGAAGCTCACGTTTGGGGTTCTTGACTTAGAGAATTTAAGTCTGCTCTTTTGAGACCTCTGGACGCGAACATGACAAGCCCTGCGTCTCAGACGCGAGTGTGGCGAACTCTACATCTTGAAGTTACCTCAGGTAGTTTTTAAGGCTCGCATCTGCATCTTTGATTTATACCTTGCGTCTCACATATCAGACGCGAGTCTAAAACTAGAATGCGTTTAGATACATACTTTCTATCCCTGCGTCGGTTAAATCTGCATCTGGAGTTCATGACTTCAGCCTCGCGTTCGTGCTTCTGATTTCCTGTTTTGTCTTTGCAGAATTTTAACCTTTGAGATTTTGTTGCTTACAGGTTCTAGTCATATCGATAGTGCCGGTTCTAGCATCTTTTTCAGGTTCATGGGAGAATATTTGGACTGGCCAGCTTGTTCGATTGGCGAGCACTCGAGAAGTCAGAACTTTTGTCTAAGGGTGAGGAGGATCCGCGAGGTTGTCGATGCACATCAAGGCCTTATTTGACATGAAGCACCAATAATGTCTCGGATTCTTCATGGTCACAGTGGGTATGGCGTATCTAAAGGTCATGGGAAAGAGGACGTCACCAATACGATCTCGGATCCTCCCTTTACCAATCTTGTTCAAACCAGTGACAACAACAAAAAATCCATGCTCATTGGCGACTTTCTGGTGGTGGAGATGCTCATTAAACGAAGGATTACGGCCTTGTGGAGACCTTCACACCAGTTGGTTAGGTGGAATCAAAATGCTCCCTTGCATTTCGACTTCAAGAAACACCATTGTTCTCAAGAGAAGGGGAAGTTGATCCACAGTTCTTGGCCATAGTCAAGAGGGCGAGCTTTGTGTATCTTCAATATTTTGAGGAATGAGTGCAACCTTTCGCTGAGCAAGAGGGATTTCTTTGTACTCCTTCGTTGTAACACTAAATCTTATTGTATAAGAGAGCGCTTTGTATCACTTCTATATTTTTGAACATCAATAAAACTGACACTTTTTCCTGTCTTCTTATATGTTTTGACTTCCTTTTTGTATCAAAAATTAGACAAATAGAAGTGATTACCCTTTGATTTGCTAGAAATGTAACATTTCAACTTAGCAAGTCAAAGTTGAAAATTTTCATTTAAGGAATTTAAAATTACTGTCAGAGGTGTGATATTAACTTGACAGGAGTGGGATGGTTTCTGTGGACTTGCCAATCCATGAAGGAGAATGGCAAGTGAAACTAGACCCGTGGGGATCTAGAAGCATTTTTACCATTAGAGGTATGATATTAACTTAACGGGTTGAATTGGATCTTGTCAGAGGTGTGATATTAACTTGACAAGAATGTGAGTTAGAGGTGTGATGTTAACTTAGCTCCACAAGAATTTCAGTTTCATTTGGGAAAACTGAAAGTATCACTGTTATAGGTGTAGTGTTAAACTTAGCAGTAGAGGTAACGCTAGAGGTGTAATGTTAAACTTAGCATTAGTCATCTCGACTTCGATATGGAAGTTCGAGGGAAAGTCATTGTCATAGGTGTATTGTTGAACTTAACAATGAACTGGATGCTAGAGGTATGATGTTAAACTTAGCATCGCTCATCTCAGCTTCGGTATGGAAGCCTGAGGGAAAGTTATTGACATAGGTAGATTGTTGAACTTAACAATGAACTGGATGCTAGAGGTGTGATGCTAAACTTAGCATCGCTCATCTCAGCTTCAATATGGAAGCCTGAGGAAAAGTCAATGACATAAGTGTATTGTTGAACTTAACAATGAACTGGATGCTAGAGGCGTGATGTTAAACTTAGCATCGCACATCTCAGCTTCCATATGGAAGGCTGATGAAAAGTCATTGACATAGGTGTATTGTTGAATTTAACAATTAACTGGATGCTAGAGGTGTGTGTTAAACTTAGCATTGCTCATTCTCAGCTTCGATATGAAAGCCTGAGAAAAAGTGACTGTCAGAGGTTTAATATTAACTTGGTAGTAACTTAATCACTGTTAGAGGTGTAGTGTTAAACTTAACAGTAATTTATCAGAGGTGTGATGTTAACATGATAGTAGTTGATTTGCGATATGAGCAATTTGAGGACTTGTCATTCTATTGATAAGAATTAACAAGTGGAGTTTGGAATGTCAGAGGTGTAATGTTAACTTGACAAGAATTGATTTACAATATGAAAAATTTCAAGGACTTGTAACTCCATGTAAGGGAGAGACAAGTGAAGTTCGTACTCACTGGGGAGTATTGAAACTTTTCATTGTTAGAGGTGTGATATTAAACTTAACACTGATTGAGCTTGTGGACCTACCACTCTATAGGAGAGAATTGGTAGGGGACTTTGGTGAAAAATAAAATGAATTGTCAGAGGAGTAATATTAACATGACAATCATTGATTTTCTAGGGACATGAGATGCATGTTGTTAGAGGTGTAATATAAACATAACAGCGGAGATTTTAAATAAGTTTCGTTGTCAGAGGTTTAATATTAACTTGACTGAATCCGCTAGAGATCAGGAAATCTGGCTTGTCAGAGGTTTACTGTTAACGTGACAAGTCTCAGCTCATTTCGTTGGAGAAATCTAAACAAGTATGTCTGTGACACTACCATTATGTGGGTGAGAATTGGTAGGAGATTTTGGAGGAGAGGATGGGACCAAGTCCATTAGGATTTTTAGCAAATCCTCAGCTATCAACGGATTTAATGTGCCATTACCAACTATCGTTTGAGTTGGGCTAGCCATACTATTTCTCTCTGCATGATGAGTTGTCGAAGATCTATGTTGGACTTAAAAGCTAACATTTTCCTCTATCCTTAGCCATCGGAGGCATCAGATGTCCATAAATAGACTAGAGAAGAGTAACAAGGCTAAAACTGAGGTCTTGCACTTTGTGTCTTCTTTCAATGTTTACATCATGCATCATGATGTAATCAACGTTTGGTCGGTGTTCGAAGGGAGGAATTGAATTGAGCAAGAGTTCAGAGTAAACTGTTTATGCTCGTGTGCTGATTGTCAAACTCTGAATATTTATGAAGATTTACTTTACTCCTTCGAATCACCGTTCGTAACACAAGCTATAATGGATCGTAGCCGCAGGGTGGACTAGCGATGGAAGTGTTCACGGTTTTTATGCTGAAGTTTTTGAGAAAAAAAATGAAGGTTCTTCTTTGTTTAAAAAAGAAAAACAAAACAAGGTAGAAAGAGAGTGAAGAATTTTGTAAAGTTTTGTTTAAGAAAAAGAAAACGGAATGAAAAACGGAATGAAAGACGGTATGAAAAAATGGTGATGTTGGAAAAAGAAAAGGTTTTTAGAAAGGAGTTTTGAATTTCAATTAAGAGAAGGCCATGACTAACTAACATTCTACACTACTAACTTACTATTCTCGTCGGGTGATTCATGCCTCATGTAGATTAATTGGCAATAGTACATCTTACTTTGTCAAATCAAATGTTGTCCCAAATTGAGGTTGTGTTCTCATCTAGGCTTGGCTAGATGGCCTCCTTGGATCATTGGCTCCCAATAGATTCTCAATAATGGAACATAGGTATTCACACTTAGGTATGCTAAATAAGAATGTAAGATTTATTAGTCCATCAAAGATATAACAAGCTAGCATGAAATAAGAAACTTGTACAATAGGAGTTAGCATACTAAAGTGATCAATCTTCATGTTCCATCAAGGCACTTGTTCAAGAGACAAGTCTTTAAATGAGACACACATGAATCATATGGAGGTGATACAAAGCATTCACAAGAATTGAAACACTACTCATCATTATTGGAAAAAAAGACTTGTTAATTACAAGACTTAGAAATAAAAACATCCAACAACTCATATGAGTTAGCAATCACTCAAGAGTTAGTAGTTAGTAGTGTTAGAAGTCAATTAGTCATGTTAGTGAGTTAGTTAGCCATAGAAAAGAAGAACAAGCTAGAATACATGGTAGAAAGCAAATGCAAGAAAGTAAGAACTTGAAAGTAAATGCAATAGAATAAGAAAAGACTTGAGGAAGGAAAGCTTGAGCCTTTGTATTGAGTTGTAACTTCTTCAATTACAGAGATCTCTCATCCTCACTCTCACTTTTCTGGATCTAGAAGGAGAAAATAAAAATTACACAAGAAGACTAAAGAGACTTAAAGAAATCCTAACAATTTCCCTAAACAAGATGCTATTCTCTCCTCCTTCTTTATAGAGGCCCTGGGGGTCAATTTATAGGCTTCAAGAGAAGATAACGTCCCACAACAGCCGTAGGATCAATCGCTGGATCAACGGCCAAGGAAGTGCCGTGGATCCGCGGCGAGGGCCGCGTTTCCGCGGCAGTATCTTGGCCGTTGCGCCAATGATTTTTCTGACAATCTGTTACGCTGCGTGTGCCCAGTTGGAGCTTCTAGAAGTTGAGAAATATGCCTTAGATCATTCCAGATTTGGGCTTCCTTTTTGTGGGCTCCAAAAAAACTTCTATAATTCCTTAAAAATCCCAAGATTTGGGCCTTCTTCTCCATTAAATAATGGACCTGAAAAATAAGAGAGAAAAGCAATAAAAATCCCATTTTTTATTAAAATAAAGTATGGTGAGGTGGTATAAAATGATGCAAAAATGAACTCCAATCAATCGGCTCAATACTGATCGACCGTGATGTGATCCAGTGAAGGAAGAAAGAAACTTTTCTTTGGAGTTCTTCCATACATCTTGGATCTAGAGTTTTGATCAGAGGTGTAGTATTAACTTGATCAGGAGAAGAATTTTATCAAGGATAGTATTTCTTCAAGAATTTGCCGTTGATTGGCATCATGAGCGTATCGCCGTCTGGGTTATAAGGCAATATGCTCCATTTGAATAGACCATCTCCACTACAAATGATCCTTCACATTTGGGCTGCAACTTTCCTTGGTCTTATATGTCATTGATTGAGTTTTTACCTGCATAAAAATACAGAATTTCAGAACTTTATAATAGTAGTGCAAGGTACTCAATTCTACCGCCATAGCAAGTGGCTATACGGGTCGTGATCCACAAGGAGGGTTCTAGCGATGGAAGCTTTTTTAGAAGTTCTCTTTTATGCTATAATTAATAGTTAAAATTCTTCTTTAGTTTCTTAAAAAGAAAAAGAAAATAATTTACAATCAAGTTAGAAAGAAAGTGGTAGAATGAGAAGGTGGAGAAAATTGATATGGATATATACAAAGAAATCGAAAAAGAGTGATAAAAGAATTGGTGTGGCTGATCTAAACTAAGATTAAAAAGAAAAGAAAGTTAAAACTTAAAAAAAAAAACTTATTTACCTCTTCAGCGCCTGCTTACCTTTTACCCATATCGACGATGTACCTTTGTTTGAAAGCGAGCGAAGTATGACAAATGTGATCTTCCCCATTCCCATTTTACACTATGAAATGAAAGGGCAAGCTACACAACCATAGAAATGGATATCCATCACCATAAGCCATCAACGACACTTGCAAGGATAAGACAACTTCGAGGCTATCGGAGTCATTTGGATTCACAAACAAAGAAGATGAAGAAAACGAAAACAAGAGTAAAGAAGATAAAGAAACTACGATTCGATTCAAATAATAATGAAAGTAAAGATTACTTACACCGGTGTCACCCTCAGTACAGGCTTGCTCTTATTCCTCCATGAAACTCTCCTCTCCTCTCAGTTACATAAATAAAAAAAATTACATAAAAAAATAAAAAGCCTAAGTTACAAATTACAAAATAGCCTTAGTTCTACTCTTTATTTGGTCGTCACCTGTGGTCTCTGAAAAACCTAGTATTTATCGGTAAAACCCAACGGGGAGAAGCGTTACAAAGATAAGGGGAGCACACGCTAACCCAACAGAGTCCAACAAGCCACGAAAATGCGGCTTTGGCCGCGTTTTCGTGGCCAGGTGCCCACACACGGGGGGTGGTGCTTCCTGGTTTCGTGATATGACTTTATCTCCCACCAGATTTACTGTTTTGGGTCCTGAATTTAACGAAATAGCCTTTGATCTTTGGCTTTAACCAATTGATTTATAGAGATTTGTTTTAACTGGTTTTCAACCGATCTGATTTGCCCTGATCTGCCCTTATTTCTAATTTTGATTTAATTCTGAATTAAATCATAATTTTGATGGGCTTTTGGGCTCGTTTCTCTTCCCTTTCCTTTAGCAATGGGCCTACATATAAATTAGACAATAATTAGGATTAAAAGCAGACTTTATTATATAATAAGTATGAGAATTGACAATTTATATGCAATATTAGCGACCGATCACACCCCCATACCTATCTTTTGCTCGTCCTCGAGCAAAACAACTAAACCAAAGATTATTAGACCACTTTTGTGGGTCATGCGATTGCACTGGGCATGTGCAGCAAGCCGTTAAACCTCTAGGTTCCCCCTAGAGGACGGATTTTGTCTCGTGAGGGTTTTTAGTGGATTGTACCCACAAAATCCATAAAGAAAGAGAAAAATGTTAGTATTTTGAAAATACATTTTGAAAGAAAAATATTTAAAATATTATTGTAAGAATTAAGTAATCTATAAGCTATAGGAAAACTAAAATTTTCATTCCTAAACATAGTCTCTATTCAAAAATTTGTTATCAATCAAAGTAAGGAGTCAAATTATACTTCTCATCTAGTCTATTATTTTACCCTAAGTCATATGCACCATCGTGACAGTGAAATTTTGACAAGGGTTCTTTGACTCTAACTCTTATGCCTTATTTATTTATTTATTATTTTTTTATTTTTGGTGGTATTATTCCTTAGTTCTATTAGGCCTTCTAATCTGCCCATGTAACGAGCCTTTAATCGGTGACTCCCAAACCAAACAGTCTTAGGGCACCGGGTGAGAAACACCCCAAGGACTTAAAAACTCGAGCAAACAAGGCCACAAAACTAAGAATTTTATTATATGAACCACTTTTAGGAGGAATACTTTATGCTTTATGAGGCACAAATACCCAGCTTAATCAGAGGATTTATATATATTTATATATATATTTCTTTTTCTCTTTCTTTCTTTTTTCTTTTTTTTAATAAGACATAAGAATCTTTGTTTTTGAACCCTAAGTGTGTAAGCATATAAAGTGTGCATATTTCATCAAGGTAAAGATCAAGACTAAATTACTTTCACAAATTTTCTTCCTAAGCTTAGAAATCAAACAAATAATCTTATTTTGACCAAGTATAAGAAATTCTAATTATTATTCTCCTATTCCTTAAAATTGACTTAATTTCTTACAAAAAATATATCAAAATATTGTTTCTATTTTCAAAAAGTTTTAAAAGTAAAGAAAATGTTAATAATTTTTTTTAATATTAAAAAGAAAACCTAAGTTATGTCAGAACCCTCCCCCACACCTATCTCATGCATTGTCCTCAATGTATGAATTAATCCATAAATGCATGAAAAAGAAGAAAGGGAAAGAAAATATTACCTTAAGGTGGTGGTTACGGTGGTGGTCTGATTGGGTCCAAGCGTAGCTACCCAATTAAGATAATATGGTGGTTCATGGAACCCACCTTTATTGACTTCTTTAATATAACCCACTAAAATGATGTATATATGAATGATTTTTATTACGAATTTTACCCCATCTAATTTTCAAATTTACAAACTAATTTTAGAGTCATTATTATCAACACCTCTGTCTCAAAATGGAGTATGAAAAGATGGAATGATTGATCTAGAATCAGGAAGGGCATAAACTACAATTGACTCAGGAAAATGACTGAAGTCAAGTAAAGGTTCAGGAGTCAAAATTTGTTCAGAAAGTGGGTCCAAATCAAGAAGTTGAAACTCAAGTCCACATTTATTGCCCCACAATGGAATGTGACTTTCTAAGATTGGTGATTCAAGTTCAAAAATGACAAGTATGGGAATCAAAACTTACTTTAAAATTTGCTCAAATCAAGTAGCAAAATAGGAGTCATTATTGATTCAAAAATTTAAACTGGATCTCAAATTTGAGACTCAAGGTCACATTCCTCATTGAGTTCAATTTCGTAAAAATGAGAACTTTTCAATTTGTCAATAGGACTTTCAAAAGTATGAAATTGGTCTAGTTCAATGTGATGATCATAAAAGATTGGTGATTCAATTTCCTGATGGACAGGCACAGGATCCAATGTAGACTCAGAAGGATTGAAATTAGTTAAAGACACCGGAGTCATTATTGAATCAGGAAGTAGAATTGAATTACCAAGTTGAGATTCAAGATCATATCCATTCTTAAGTTCAATTTCAGGAAAGGGATAACTTACCAAAATGTCAATGTGGTTTTCAAAATTTAGAGTTTGGGCAAGTTCAAATGGGTGTGCTGAAATGGAATCTTATTTCCAAAACAACATGATTCCTTGGCTTTAATAGAATGGTTAGCGACATCAGGAATGGTCAAAGGGTGAGAATGGAGAGTTTTGACCATTATATCTATGTCAGGATTATGAGTGATTTGAGCCTGAGTCATGGCTTCAAGCAACTTTTCATAGCCAATGGTTCATCGTTTTGTTGCGATTGGACTTGAAAAGATGAAGTTTTATTTTGGAATTTATGATGAAATCGTGAGTCCATCATATTTTGTGATTGTTGCTTGAACTCACGCATATTCATTTCCAAGATTGATGGTTTTCTATTTTGAACTGGTGGAACTGAGTATGAATTTTGAAAATATTGCGGAATTGGGAAACCTAAAATTTTCATTCGGTCTCCTTCATGGCTTCTATACTCTTTTCTAGTTCAGATTTTCTTCAATGGGTTGGTCTAGAAAAGGAGTATAAGAAGCAAAATCGGGGAATGAATACTGTGAGAATTATAGACAAGGTGGAGAAGGAGGACAAGTTGGTTGAAAATTGTACTCAGGAGAGGTGAATCCCCATTGAGTCTATGAGGAGTTGGAATTACTTTGAAAATTATAGGCATAAGATCGGGGGAATGGGTTGTATTAATTCGAATAAGACCAATCTGACACATTAGGTTAATTAAAGTTATGATATGCCGAGTTGGTAATATCCGAAAAAGAGGTCGAGGTGTAACATGGATTACCATTAAAATTTGAAAAATTATTGTTATAAGTCATATCACATAAGAAATGTCAAACACAAACAAAAAACAAACAAATAAGCAAATAAATAAAAAGAAAAAAAATTTAACTTAAGTTAGGGTAGACCTTAGACCTAGACGACTCCTAACTGGTTAGACTGCCCACGAGGGGTATATTGCTGAATCTCACCACAAGTTAATCAGCCAGGTAGGGGCAAGATTGGTGGGAAGGTATCCGTGCCTAAGCAATAGGCCTAATTATGCTAAACTACCAACCTTCAGGGTTTTGACCATTAATCCCCAACCTTAGACACCGATTTGTCAAGAGACAAATTCAAATCAACTTCCCCTTAAATCTATCTCCTATATGAGTCCGAGATGTCCCTAGGGGCGACGTCTACTCAGTTTTAGTTAGGCTGGTTAGTGAGTTAGGAGATGGTTTGTAGGCGAAGGGAGGGTAATGACTTCCCCACCTTATCTTGTTTATAGGACAAGCCCTTAAGATTGATTGTTCAAAGTGTGCAAGATATTGAAAAGTAACATTCACAAGCAAATATCACCCAAGAATGTTTCCTAAACTATATGCTATGCATACGTACTTTTGCTCCAGCACCTTCAATAGTAATGTAAAATGTAAACAAATTAGACACGTACCTAAATGCAAAGTCTAAACCGTTTTTAGCATTTAACAAACATCATTTTACTGTTGAGATTAGAAAATATGTACAGTGAGACAAACAAGAAAATAAATAGCTAGAAAATTTTAGCTTTGTAATTCAGCCAACCTGCAAAAATACAGGTTAGTAGTTCACTCAGATTGCCACTGGAATATAGCAAATCTGAGTGCTTCTGAGTTCAGCTTTCTAGACCAGAGTTTAGGGTCATTTATATGTCCACTGTAGTAAAAATTTTCTTGTTAAACCTGTACACAAAGATCAAAGAAGAAAGTTAACAAAAAATGTAAATCTAAAAAGAGAATAACTTACCGTCCTTCCCCGGCAATGACACAAAAATTTGATTGAGTTTTTACCTGCACAAAAATATAGAATTTTAGAACTTTATAACAGTAGTGCAAGGTACTCAATTCTACCTCTATAGCAAGTGGCTATGCGGGTCGTGATCCACAAGAAGGGACTAGCGATGGAAGCTTTTTTTAGTAAGTTCTCTTTTATGCTACAATTAAAGGTTAAAATTCTTCTTTAGTTTCTTAAAAAGAAAAGAAAAATAATGTACAATCAAGTTAGGAAGAAAGTGTAGAATGAGCAGGTGAAGAAAATAGATATGGATATATACAAAGAAATCGAAAAAGAGTGATAAAAGAGTTGGTGTTGGTGATCTAAACTACGATTAAAAAGAAAAGAAAGTTAAAACCTAAAAAAAAACTTACTTACGTCTTCTGCGGCTGCTTACCTTTTACTTGTATCAACGATGTACCTTTGTTTGAGGGAAGTATGACAAATGTGATCTTCCCATTGCCGTTTTACACTATGAAATGAAAGGAGCAAGATACACTACCATAGAAATGGATATCCATCACCATAAGCCATCAACGACACTTGCAAGGGCAAGGCAACTTTGAGGTTATCGGAGTCATTTGGATTCACAAACAAAGAAGTGGGAAGCAAACAAAAACCAGAGTAAAGAAGATAAAGAAACTTCGATTCGATTCAAATAACAATGAAAGAACAGATTACTTACACCAGTGTCACCCTCAGTACAAGCTTGCTCTTTTTCTCCATAAAACTCTCTTCTCCTCTCAGTTATATAAATAAAACAAAAAGTTACATAAAAGAAAATAAAAACCCTAAGTTACAAACAACAAAATAGCCTAAGTTCTACTCTCTGCTTGCTCGTCCCTGTGGTCTCTGAAAAACTCAGTATTTATAGGCAAAACCTAACGGGGAGAAGTGTTATGAAGATAGAGAGCAAACACTCCCCAACAGAGTCCAACAAGCTGCTTGCTTCCACATATTGATGTCAGAAACATCAAATATGGGAGGTGCAAGATAGTCGATGAGTGTGTGAGTAAACAAATAAGTGTGCAAATGCTAATACTAGATTACCTAACCAAGATCTCCCTCATAGGTAGTTAAACCTAATATCAGGAGCGTAGGCTCTGATACCAATTGAAAGTACACATAGAGGGGGTGAATAGTTGTATGACTAATCTAATGACAAATAATACGGAATTTAAAAACTAATTGCAACACACTTAGTTTAACCAAAGAGTGTAGCCGAATTTCCGGTGAAGGTCTCTGGACTAACTCCTCTCGATTCCTCTGAATAAGAGTTGAGGTGCTATATGAAGCTCTCTTGGTCTAACACAAGTATGGCACACAAACAAACCCACACATATATATGATATGAACAATAGGATGCAATGTACAAAATAAGAGAGAGAGTTTAGAGATAGTAAATCAAACACAAACGCCAAAATATGTTTCGAGGTTCGAGCCACTGCTCTACGTCCCCGCCTTCACACAGAAGGATTTTCACTATATCGTCCATACAGGACTTCCCACACAGGGAATCTTCACTGAGGATTTGGGTAATACAAATCGGGAGTACACAACTCCTCTCTCCAACAATACAACCTCTACACAAGAGGTAAGGTACAACACAAATCACCTCTACACTTAGAGAGATAGGCACTTAGCCAAACAACTCTCAACCTCACACAAGAGGGATTAGGCTCAAAAGCCACAACTCCAACAATCACCTCTTCACAAAGAGGGATACCAACACAACCTCCACAATCACCTCTCACTAGAGGGATAACAACACAATCACCTCTCACTAGAGGGATATCACAAAGTAAGGAGGGTTTACAACTCTTGGTCGTATCAACAACCACAAACCAATTTTCCCACAAAATAGATCCTAATAGATAGAATAGATAGATAGCTCAAGTAAGAAAATAAAGAGTTTGGAAATCAAAATCACAAAGAAATACTCTTGGGAAAAACTCTATATTGAAATATAAATGAAGATCAAAACAACTCCCAAAAGACTTCTCATTTTCTTAATTTTCCAACCCCTTTAAAAACAACTAAAGATAAAATCTTTAAGCCCAAAACTCTTTTAAAACTTGCTGTTAAAATACTTAAGAAGATGAGAATTTTTGCTCTTGAAATTATTGTATGAAACAGCCCAAAGAAGTGGGTATTTATACCCCAAAAACAAATCTGCCCGTTGGCGGCAGCAAAGGGCAATTCTGCCCTTTTGGTAGACCGGCCAACGGTCACTGTTCTGACCATTGTGCCTACGGTAGACCGGCCGGTCGACCGGCCCCCACCCGAGAGTGGGGTGCTCTCAGTCGGTCGACCGCGCGGTCGACCGGCGAAGTGGGCTGGCCTTTGTGCACGTCCCGTGCACATCGGTCGACCGTGCTGGTCGACCGGCTCTTGGTCCGGTTGACCGCCAGAGCAAACTGGCCGGGGATTTAAGGATTGAAAAAATTATCTTTTTATTCCAATTAAATCCCATAAAATTACATAAATTCCACAAAAATAAGTTCTTATAAGATCTTTGAAACACAAATATGTGTGACTAAAATTCAACACATATTACAAACAATTTGAACTGTTTTTGTGATATTGAAATTAGGCTCTAAACCAAAATCAGTATTTTCCAAAAATAAAACCTTGAAATAGAAATCCGATTTTTTCAAAACACATGTAAATACAAAACATGATATTGAAACAACTTTGAAGCACATTGTATATGGATAGAATCCAATATACATATAAAGATTTATATCTATGTTTTTGACATGTAATCCAATATCGATTAAACATAAAACCAAAAACCAAATAAACTTTAAACTTGTGTGTGTATGTGAACTTGAGCATATCAACACTATCTAATCTTTACAAAGATCTAAACATACTAAACTAAAAATAGTACCGAAATCTTATTGTCTCCAAGCCGAGTCGATCCAAATACGATCCAACGAGCTTAACTCTAACCGAGTACTAGATGCGATCTTGATGCGTGAGCTCTTGAATCAATATGTGAAAGCTCCAAAATACCTTTGTTGAAGCTAATCACCTATTAATATCTTGATCAAATATCTGAAACTAAATATTACAAGATTATTAGTAACTATAACTACATGAGTTAATCATCATCAAAACTAGAGTAAAGGGTCTCTGGGCCAACAATCTCCCCCTTTTTTGATGATGACAAAACTTATGGAGTTATATATGCATGGATTAAAGTTAAGCTTCATAGAAGCTCCTCTTAACTCATGCATAACAATAAACATAAAGATATACAATGAATGCTCAATATAAACATGCATAAGTGAAGAATGCTTCTCTCCTTTTGCATAAACAAAAAACATATATGCATATACCAATCGTAAAAATAAACATGCATATAAACTCAAAATCATTCTCCGAATGTCTAAACATGCATATAAACTCAAAAATATTCTCCGAATTTCTCTCCCCCTTTTTGTCAATTATCAACAAAGGGTTGAAAACAAATCAAACAATAAAGATAAATATGCGATATATATTCATGAAGAGGAGAAACGTGAAGTTAACTCCCCCTGCATACATGCATTTATATGAAAAGAGATGACTAAAGGTATAATATGCAATGTATAAAAAAGAGATGTGAAACTCCTACTACACATGTGTACTACATACCAAAGAAAGGTTAATCACTTCAATATGACATACACTCAACATGAATCTATATATAGAGAAGATGTTAAGCTTCCCTTGCATATAAGCAATACAAATCAAAACATTATGACACTAATTGAAAAATTTATCAATTTATGATAAAGGTAACATCGAAACATCATGATACCAATTTATGATACCAATGGAAAATAAACAAAACATTTTTAGTATACCAATTGAAAATAAACAAAAAATTTTAAGATACCAAAAGATACCAATGTGAAAATATCTTGATACCCATTTAAAAGAAATCTTGTAAAGTTTGATACCAGTAAAAAATGAATACATTGTATGTTTTTGATACCAATTGAAAGATATATATAGAAAATCCTGAGACCAATTGAAAGTAACAATCAATTTCAAAGTAACTTGATATCAAAAAGAAATTGTTTTGTAAATTTTGATACCAATTGAAAGTAAAAATTAAATTGATTTAGGTAAGCATAACTCATATCAATATAGATACTAATGTAAAATGAAACATGATACCAATATTGAAAATGTTAGCATATACCAAAACAGAGTATTTTTCATCATAAAGAATGGGAGTAGGATATCAATTGAAAATGAAATCAATTAAAAGATACCAATTTGAAAGATAAAATATGAATTTTCTCCCCTTTATGAAACACCAATAAAAATCATGCATAAGCTTGTATAAGATACCAATTGAAAAATAATTGTCTTTAAGGACTAAATCAAGCTTAGCATAAATATAATTTGTGTTTTAAGATGTAAAGATATAGTAAGCACAATCAAATCATATATATATGTATGAAAATATAAATAGCAATAGAAATTGATACTATTTGAAAGTTGAAGCATACATATATAGAAAAACACAATGAGTATACAAATATGAAAATATCAATTCAGATACCAATTAAAAATACAATGAGGATCAAGTATATAACTTATAAATATCTTCCTTTCATGCACATGTTAAAAAGATTTTAAATTAGGCTCACAAGGCATGGTCGCCCATCCGTCCTCCCTTGGGATGGTGGGGTTTTCAAAAATAGAATTTGAAAATAATTTAACACGTTTGAAAATTTTACCAATTGAAGAATAATGACTAGTTTAAAGATAATATTTGAAAACTAGTGTGAAATCTTTCAAGCAAGGAATAAAACATGAACATTTTTCATGAAAAATATGTAAATCACATGATCATTAATACTTAAGGTCTATAAAGCACATATATGAGACTCATGAAAATAAAAATCTTGAGTAAATAAGAATAATGTGAGTGTACAAGAATTATGTGAAAAGAATAACCATGAAAATAGGCAATAAAGCTCAATTATGAAATTCCTTCACAAAAATAAGAAAATCATCAAAGTTTAATTTTCATCAAAACAATACTAACTTCAAGGCTTTTGTATGTTAGGTCTAAAACTAAAAGTATACATACACATTCCTAAACACAATTGAGTCCAAAAATAAATTTTGCATTAAATGCAAATGACTCAAGGGTATACATGTATATCCAATAGTTTTAGACAAAATTAACATATATATGAAGCTAAATACATATCTATGAAAAACATGTTCAAAAATAGGGAATACAAGTTGAAATGCGAGAATCATCAAAACTAGGCTATACTAGTACATCTAATGGGTACAAATGAGCAATTAAGCACAAATATATAATAATCAATTTGTGGCTCACTAGTTGTACAAGTATATACACAAGTTTTAATGAGGGTTACATTTAAACATGTAATCATAGCATGAGGCGCAAGAAAAAAATCATAAACCTAAACCAAAATTATCATTATATGAATGCACATGTCTTAGTACAAGGATATACACAATAGTTAAACTAAAATGAGAAAACAAAAGTAATAGTTCATATAAACATGGGTGTATCTCAAATACTAATCATGTATTTCTCTAATCTAATTAACATTGCATATAACATAATAATCATAAAAAGTCAAAACATGCTAAAAATCAACAATATAAAAATATGTAAACAAAAATGGGAGTAATAGATAGTTACTAAAACTAACAGAGCACATCTCCATATCTCTAAACCATGGTGGTCCTCCCACCAAACTCCCTTTGAAAGTGATGCATCCAAAATTGTCACCGTTTAGCTCAGAACGCATTCACCTCAAGGCACCAATGCATCTCACGTCATGTGAGAGCCCATACCTATATCAAACAAAAGAGGAGTGGCTTTTGGTACCCATACTCTATTGGGTCCATGGGGGTTAGCACCTTTCATAACCCAAATAAATTTGTTTGCAAAATTTATATTATGTATCCTATCATAACAAAACTTTGCAAGGTGGCCCTTACATCCACAATGTGTATAAGTGTACACATAAGCATACATTGTGGCAAGAGTGTGAGCATGAGAAGCATGTGTATGCCGTGTTTTGTATGCATGCATAGGAGGAGCATGTTTCTTCCGAAACATAGATTCCATACGTGGTTCATGGCACATTGGCTCAAAGTGGAGCCCAAACAATTAACACTCTTCTTTAAAGTATTTATATCATTTTCAATGCTAGAAGAAGTGGAGCATACAATAGGTACACTAGATGGTGAAGCTACACTAGCATGGGAAACATGTGAGTTCAAATTGTAAGTCACCTAGAGGGGGGGTGAATAGGTGATGGCTAATCTAATGGTCACTAAATGACAAATAATGCGGAATTAAAAACTATTATAACCAAATAAAACTTATTACATTAAATACCAAGTTTAACACAAGAGTGTAGCCGAATTCCCCGTAAAGGGCTCTGGACTAACTCCTTAAGATTCCCCTAGATATGGGTTGAGGTGCCGCGTTGGCTCTCTTGGTTGAAAACTAGTGTTAGCAAACAATCCCCAAGCATGTATCAATTAAGCACACTATGTATATCAAGCATATAAAGATTAAAGCAATAAACACATGCAAGATATAAACACAAGGAGATAGAGAGAGAGAGAGTGAGCAATCGCAAGCACAAGGGATTTGTTTCGAGGTTCGAGCACACTTGCTCTACATCCCCGCCTTCGACACTACGAAGGATTTCCACTATGCTCGATCTCAATGGATCACTCCTCGGTGCCGCAACACCTACAAACCCTCGAACTCCCTAGTCCGTACACACGCAAGCCCACCGGCTCGCCGAGGCCACACCTCAAGCAAGGAGTTCACACCCGAACTCGAAACAACCGCGAACGCACTCGTCCGCCTCCTCAAGAAATAAGAAAAGATCTCTTGGTGATCTAAACACTTTGATCACCAATAAACACTCTCACTACAACACTCCTATAGAATGAATAATCAATGGATAGCTCAAGTGTTTGTGTGAGAAAATAAGGAAAGAGATGGTGGAGGAAAAACTCAAAGAATTCTCTTTTAAACACTCTTAATAAAACTCCCCTTTTGATTGGAAGTATTAGCTCTCAATTTAGTGGAGAAAACTCTTTTAATGAAGTGGAAAAAACTGGCTCAAAGTACACTAAAAATCTTGTTGAAAAACAATGCCCAAACCCCAAATTTATAGGCTGAAAAAAGAATTAGCCGTTGGGGACTGACAGAACTGGCGGTCGACCGGCCAACGGTCATATTTCAGACCGTTGTGCCATCAGTCGACCGGCCCGGTCGACCGAACCTCTGGAACAGAGAGCAGACTCTCTGCCAGTCGACCTTCCCAGTCGACCGAGGCTTTCTAGAGAGCAAAGCTCTCTGGACGGTCGACCGTCCCGGTCGACCGGCCCTCCAGCCAGACTTGTGCACGTCTGTGCACGTCGCGCGGTCGACCGGCCCGGTCGACCGGCTGAAGCCAGGTCAGAAATAAAGTTAAGGGATTAAAAACATGGTCTTTTTGGCTCACATAAAATCCCATAAATTCACAGAAAATCTACAAAAATATTTTTACCAATATACTTTGATAAATAAACATGCTTGCACAAAATCAAGACATGTTACAAATGATTTGAACTATTTTTGTAAGTTGGAAAAATTGGCTCAAAACAAAACGGTATTTTTCCAAACTTGATTTTTCCAAAACTTGTTTTTCCAAAACTTATCCAAATACAAAAACAAGATATTTAAACAACTTTTAAAGCATAGAGTGTATGGATATGATCCACTACACAAACATGGTGAAATATCTATGTTTTTGACATTAAGTTCTAAACATGGTTTTGGTTAAAACATATAAACTAGAATACCAAAATAAACAAAATGATATTTTGTCAAAAAGATAAATCTTTTCTAAAACAAACTAAATAAAGAGTGTGTGTGTATATGATACTTGAGTAATCCACCAACTACTCTATCCTTTACATTTTATCTAAAAATAAAATCTTCTAAAACAAACCTAGACACAAGTCTTCATCTTCTTGAAGTCTTCACTTGAAGCCTTCTTGACTTGGTCCAAACACCGTGCTAGCTCCAAAACTTGACTTTAAATCCTTTGTTGAAGCTTTGTACCTACTAAGATCTTGATCATAAATCTGTCACTAATTAAATACAAGATCAATAGTAAACATAACTACATGAGTTGATTATCATCAAAACTAGAGTGATGGGCTTTCGGGCCAACAATCTCCCCCTTTTTGATGATGACAAAACTCATGAAGTTATATATGCATAGATTAAAGTAAAGCTTTAATGAAGCTCCCCCTTAACTCATGCATAACAAAGAAACAATAAATATACAATGTATGCTCATAAACATGTATGCAAATCTAGAAGATAAACATGCTAACAAGCATAAAACAAATCAAATTCTTTTTCTCCTATTTGCAAAACAAAACATATATGCATAAACAATCCTTTTTCACAAAACATGCATATAAATCCAAAATCTTTCTCCCCCTTTTTGTCAATCATCAACAAAAGGGTAAAAACACAATCAATAAATCTTTCTCCCCCTTTTTGTCATAAACAAAGAAATCAATAAAGGGGTAAACTCAAATCAATAAATAGTTATATGCGATATACATTCATGAAGAGGAAGACGGTTAAGTAACTTCCCTACACATATACATTACATGAAAGAGGGATGACAAGCCCTAATTTACATAACGTATAATATGTAATCATAAGAGGAGATGTGAAGCTCCCCTACACACGTGTATCACATAAAAAAGAGTTGTCAAGTTCCTAAATACAAGATACACTCAACATGAATCTATATGTAGAAGAGATGTTAAGCTCTCCTTGCATATAAGAAATACAAATCAAAAAAAATGTTTTTAATTTTTCTTAAACAAAATTTTTAAAGGTATCAGAGCTTTTGTAAAACAATCAATTTTTAAGATACCAAATTGAAAATAATCATTATTATAAATCATATTGATACCAATTGAAATTTAACAAATATGAAGTTGAAACATATTGATACCAATAGTAAACATAATGATCAAATATTTTTATTTTTCATCATAAACTTTGTGCTTTAAAAATGTGAATCAATTATAAAGAAAGCACACGAAAATCATATATATGTATGAAAAGAGAATACCAATAGCAATTGATATTATGGAAATAATGAAGCATACATATATAGAAAACAAAATATGAGTATATACAAAATTATCAATTTAGATACTAATTGAAAAGATCCAATGATACCAATTGAAAATAACAATGTAAATCATGTATATAGCTCATAACCTACCACCCTTTATATGCATAAGGTAAAAGATTTTCAATAAGGCTTACAAGGCATACTCGCCCAGCCGTCTGCCCATATAAAGGGGTTGGAAGGGGTTTTCGAAAATAGGGTTTGAAAGTGAAAACATTTTATAGTGAAAACCACTACCTATATGAAGAATAATTAACTAGTTAAAATAATTTTTGAAAAACTAGTTAGAGATCCTTCAAAACATGAAACTAAATCATATGTTTTTCATGAATCATACCAAATACACAAGAATCGACACTCAAATCGATAAAGCTCAAAAATATGTTCATGAATAAGGTCATGACTAAACAAATGAAGTGTGAGTGTACAAAAGTCATGTGTTTAGCATTTTCATGAAAATAGTCAATGAAGCTCGAAACAACTATCATTTTATCAAAACAAAAATCATGAAAATTCATTTTTCATTTTTAAAATAAACTTCTAAGTATATGTATGATTTATCCAATCCTAACAATACACATACATATCCCAAACATAAAAGAGTCTATTAAAGGTATTTGCATGAAGGCAAGAGACTCACGGGTATACATGTATATTTATTAGATTTGAATAAAAATTACATATACATGAAGTAAAACATGAAAATAGGCAAAACAAGTATAAATGAAAGAATCATCAAAACTAGCCTATATATGTGCATATAGTGGGTACAAATGAGCATGAAGTGCAAACATATATGAATCAATTTGTTCTCAGTATTTGTACATGTATAAATACAAGTTTTGATAAAAATTACATTTAAACTAGTATTTGCTACATGAAGCACAAAACAATTAAAACATGAACATGCTATATGATATCATGAAATTAAAAGCATGTAAACAAAACTAAGAGTTTTAGAGATAGTTACCAACACATGAACTATACTCCAAAGCTCCAAACATGGTGGTCGTCCCACCAAAACTCCTTGATAGCGGTGCATCAAAATGTATGTCCTTCTAGTCCATGCAACCACCACCAAGGCACCAAATCTCTCATGTCTTGTGAGAGCCCTCACCTACATCAAAAACAAAAGGTGGGGATTTTGGTACCCATTTTCTTTTGGGTCCTTGGGGGTTAGCTTTATAAGGAACCCAAACATTTTTGTTAGCAAAATTTAAAACATTAATCCTATCATAACAAAATTTTACTAGATGGCCTTTGCGGCCACAATGTGTACATTTGTACACCTTAGGATGCATATGGGTGTGGGTGTGGTCATGTCGTGCAACATATGCATGATGATGATGTGCATGAATATGTGGAGTTTGCTTCTTTGAAAACAAAGACTCCAATCTAGTGTGGTTAAATGCACAAGAGCTCAAGGTAGAGCTCAAACTATCAATTTTATCAATTTTATTTTTCAAAAATTTCATCTCATTATCATTAATGGTGGCATGTAAAGCATGATGAGAAATAGAATCATTTTTTTTCTTTTTAGAAACTTTTTCTTTTTCATTTTCAAAAATTTTTCTTTTCAAAGAGTTGTTTTCTTGAAAAACAATTTCCTTTTGTTTTTCCACCAACACAATTTTATTTTTCAAATTTGTGTTTCCTTCACAAAGATCACTCAATTTGGAGAACAAGGAAACATTTTCATTTTTCAAATTTTCATTTTCTTTTTCTAAATATGCGATCCTAGTTTTAAAAGAATCATTCTCTTTTAGCATGCAATCAAAATTCTTTTTCAAATTTTTATTATCTTTCTTAACCATGTCATATTTCTCAAGCAATAGTTGACAAAAAGATGTGAGCTCATCATATGACATGTCATTATCTTCTACCTCAGATTCGGTAGTTACCTCAAGGGGGTTATCCCCTTGGACCATGTAGCACTTGTTGGAGGTGTCACTTCCAACATCCGAGTTGCTCCCCGCATAATATAGATCCTTTTCGCCAAGGGAGGTGATGATATTCCAAGCTACAAAAGCTGAGTCAATGTTAGCAACCCTAAATAAATAATCATCATTTAGGGTATTCTTCAAAGCATTAAGGGCTTTTGTATTGGCCTCAATATACTTGCTATTATTAACATATGAATTATTAATGGTAGCAAGATAAACATGAATTCCTAGGGCTTTGAGGTACAAAGACATCTTAACCTTCCAAATTTGGATGTTAAGAATGTCAAACATGGGTGGTGACATGAAGTCCATGGTGTGTGTACAAATATTGTGATTAGCCAAAAAAATGAGGATCTTTAACTCTAGGTTGTAAGACCCAAATCAAGAGCACTTGGCTCTGATACCAATTGTAAGTCATCTAGAGGGGGGGGGTGAATAGGTGATGACTAATCTAATGGTCACTAAATGACAAATAATGCGGAATAGAAAACTATTATGACCAAATAAAACTTATTACACTAAACACCAAGTTTAACACAAGAGTGTAGCCGAATTCCCCGTGAAGGGCTCTGGACTAACTCCTCAAGATTCCCCTAGATATGGGTTGAGGTGCCGCGTTGGCTCTCTTGGTTGAAAACTAGTGTTAGCAAACAATCCCCAAGCATGTATCAATTAAGCACACTATGTATATCAAGCATATAAAGATTAAAGCAATAAACACATGCAAGATATAAACACAAGGAGATAGAGAGAGAGAGAGTGAGCAATCGCAAACACAAGGGATTTGTTTCGAGGTTCGAGCACACTTGCTCTGCATCCCTGCCTTCGATACTACGAAGGATTTCCACTATGCTCGATCCCAATGGATCACTCCTCGGTGCCGCAACACCTACAAACCCTTGGACTCCCTAGTCCGTACACACGCAAGCCCACCGGCTCGCCGAGGCCGCACCTCAAATAAGGAGTTCACACCCGAACTCGAAACAACCACGAACGCACTCGTCCGCCTCCTCAAGAAACAAGAAAAGATCTTTTGGTGATCTAAACACTTTGATCACCAATAAACACTCTCACTACAACACTCCTATAGAATGAATAATCAATGGATAGCTCAAGTGTTTGTGTGAGAAAACAAGGAAAGTGATGGTGGAGGAAAAACTCAAAGAATTCTCTTTTAAACACTCTTAATAAAACTCTCCTTTTGATTGGAAGTATTAGCTCTCAATTTAGTGGAGAAAACTCTTTTAATGAAGTGGAAAAAGCTGGCTCAAAGTCCACTAAAAATCTTGTTGAAAAATAATGCCCAAACCCACAAATTTATAGGCTGGAAAAAACTAGCCGTTGGAGTCTGACAGAACTGGCAGTCGACCGCCCGGTCGACCGGCCAACAATCATATTTCAGACCGTTGTGCCATCGGTCGACCGGCCCGGTCGACCGAACCTCTGGAACAGAGAGCAGACTCTCTGCCGGTCGACCGTCCCAGTCGACCGAGGCTTTCCAGAGAGCAAAGCTCTCTGGACGGTCGACCGTCCCGGTCGACCGGCCATCCAGCCAGACTTGTGGACGTCTGTACACGTCGCGCGGTTGACCGGCCCGGTCAACCGGCTGAAGCCAGGTCAGAAATAAAGTTAAGGGATTAAAAACATGGTCTTTTTGGCTCACAAAAAATCCCATAAATTCACAAAAAATCTACAAAAATAGTTTTACCAATATACTTTGATAAACAAACATGCTTGCACAAAATCAAGACATGTTACAAATGATTTGAACTATTTTTGTAAGTTGGAAAAATTGGCTCAAAACAAAACGGTATTTTTCCAAACTTGATTTTTCCAAAACTTGTTTTTTCAAAACTTCTCCAAATACAAAAACAAGATATTTAAACAACTTTTAAAGCATAGAGTGTATGGATATGATCCACTACACAAACATGGTAATATATCTATGTTTTTGACATTAAGTTCTAAACATGGTTTTGGTTAAAACATATAAACTAGAATACCAAAAACAAACAAAATGATATTTTGTCAAAAAGATAAATCTTTTCTAAAACAAACTAAATCAAGAGTGTGTGTGTATATGATACTTGAGCAATCCACCAACTACTCTATCCTTTACATTTTATCTAAAAATAAAATCTTCTAAAACAAACCTAGACACAAGTCTTCATCTTCTTGAAGTCTTCACTTGAAGCCTTCTTGACTTGGTCCAAACACCGTGCTAGCTCCAAAACTTGACTTTAAATCCTTTGTTGAAGCTTTGTACCTACTAAGATCTTGATCATAAATCTGTCACTAATTAAATACAAGATCATTAGTAAACATAACTACATGAGTTGATCATCATCAAAACTAGAGTAATGGGCTTTCGGGCCAACAATCTCTCCCTTTTTGATGATGACAAAACTCATGAAGTTATATATGCATGGATTAAAGTAAAGCTTTAATGAAGCTTCCCCTTAACTCATGCATAACAAAGAAACAATAAATATGCAATGTATGCTCATAAACATGTATGCAAATCTAGGAGATAAACATGCTAACAAGCATAAAACAAATCAAATTCTTTTTCTCCTATTTGCAAAACAAAACATATATGCATAAACAATCCTTTTTCACAAAACATGCATATAAATCCAAAATCTTTCTCCCCCTTTTTGTCAATCATCAACAAAAGGGTAAAAACACAATCAACAAATCTTTCTCCCCCTTTTTGTCATAAACAAAGAAACCAATAAAGGGGTAAACTCAAATCAATAAATAGTTATATGCGATATACATTCATGAAGAGGAAGACGGTTAAGTAACTTCCCTACACATATACATTACATGAAAGAGGGATGACAAGCCCTAATTTACATAACGTATAATATGTAATGCATAAGAGGAGATGTGAAGCTCCCCCTACACACGTGTATCACATAAAAAAGAGTTATCAAGCTCCTAAATACAAGATACACTCAACATGATTCTATATGTAGAAGAGATGTTAAGCTCTCCTTGCATATAAGAAATACAAATAAAAAAAAATGTTTTTAATTTTTCTTAAGCAAAATTTTTAAAGGTATCAGAGCTTTTGTAAAACAATCAATTTTTAAGATACCAAATTGAAAATAATCATTATTGTAAATCATATTGATACCAATTGAAATTTAACAAATATGAAGTTGAAACATATTGATACCAATAGTAAACATAATGATCAAATATTTTTATTTTTCATCATAAACTTTGTGCTTTAAAAATGTGAATCAATTATAAAAAAAGCACACGAAAATCATATATATGTATGAAAAGAGAATACCAATAGCAATTGATATTATGGAAATAATGAAGCATACATATATAGAAAACAAAATATGAGTATATACAAAATTATCAATTTAGATACCAATTGAAAAGATCCAATGATACCAATTGAAAATAACAATGTAAATCATGTATATAGCTCATAACCTACCACCCTTTATATGCATAAGGTAAAAGATTTTCAATAAGCCTTACAAGGCATACTCGCCCAGCCGTCCGCCCATATAAAGCGGTTGGAAAGGGTTTTCGAAAATAGGGTTTGAAAGTGAAAACATTTTATAGTGAAAACCACTACCCATATGAAGAATAATTAACTAGTTAAAATAATTTTTGAAAAACTAGTTAAAGATTCTTCAAAACATGAAACTAAATCATATGTTTTTCATGAATCATACCAAATACACAAGAATCGACACTCGAATTGATAAAGCTCAAAAATATGTTCATGAACAAAGTCATGACTAAACAAATGAAGTGTGAGTGTGCAAAAGTCATGTGTTTAGCATTTTCATGAAAATAGTCAATGAAGCTCGAAACAACTATCATTTTATCAAAACAAAAATCATGAAAATTCATTTTTCATTTTTAAAATAAACTTCTAGGTATATGTATGATTTATCCAATCCTAACAATACACATACATATCCCAAACATAAAAGAGTCTATTAAAGGTATTTGCATGAAGGCAAGAGACTCACGGGTATACATGTATATTTATTAGATTTGAATAAAAATTACATATACATGAAGTAAAACATGAAAATAGGCAAAACAAGTATAAATGAAAGAATCATCAAAACTAGCCTATATATGTGCATATAGTGGGTACAAATAAGCATGAAGTGCAAACATATATGAATCAATTTGTTCTCACTATTTGTACATGTATAAATACAAGTTTTGATAAAAATTACATTTAAACTAGTATTTACCACATGAAGCACAAAACAATTAAAACATGAACATGCTATATGATATCATGAAATTAAAAGCATGTAAACAAAACTAAGAGTTTTAGAGATAGTTACCAACACATGAACTATACTCCAAAGCTCCAAACATGGTGGTCGTCCCACTAAAACTCCTTGATAGCGGTGCATCAAAATGTATGCCCTTCTAGTCCATGCAACCACCACCAAGGCACCAAATCTCTCATGTCTTGTGAGAGCCCTCACCTACATCAAAAACAAAAGGTGAAGATTT
Source organism: Agave tequilana (assembly GCA_038442645.1). Classification (NCBI taxonomy): domain Eukaryota; kingdom Viridiplantae; phylum Streptophyta; class Magnoliopsida; order Asparagales; family Asparagaceae; genus Agave; species Agave tequilana. The sequence goes on from JAVJIF010013683.1 coordinate 38,628, forward strand.
TGGTACCCATTTTCTTTTGGGTCCTTGGGGGTTAGCTTTATAAGGAACCCAAACATTTTTGTTAGCAAAATTTAAAACATTAATCCTATCATAACAAAAATTTGCTAGATGGCCTTTGCGGCCACAATGTGTACATTTGTACACCTTAGGATGCATATGGGTGTGGGTGTGGTCATGTCGTGCAACATATACATGATGATGATGTGCATGAATATGTGGAGTTTGCTTCTTTAAAAACAAAGACTCCAATCTAGTGTGGTTAAATGCACAAGAGCTCAAGGTAGAGCTCAAACTATCAATTTTATTTTTCAAAAATTCCATCTCATTATCATTAATGGTGGCATGTAAAGCATGATGAGAAATAGAATCATTTTTCTTCTTTTTAGAAACTTTTTCTTTTTCATTTTCAATAAATTTTCTTTCAAAGAGTTATTTTCTTGAAAAACAATTTCCTTTGTTTTTCCACCAACACAATTTTATTTTTCAAATTTGTGTTTCCTTCACAAAGATCACTCAATTTGGAGAACAAGGAAACATTTTCATTTTTCAAATTTTCATCTTCTTTTTCTAAACATGCGATCCTAGTTTTAAAAGAATCATTCTCTTTTAGCATGCAATCAAAATTCTTTTTCAAATTTTTATTATCTTTCTTAACCATGTCATATTTCTCAAGCAATAGTTGACAAAAAGATGTGAGCTCTTCATATGACATGTCATTATCTTCTACCTCGGATTCGGTAGTTACCTCAAGGGGGTTATCCCCTTGGACCATGTCGCACTTGTTGGAGGTGTCACTTCCAACATCTGAGTCGCTCCCCGCATAATATAGATCCTTTTCGCCAAGGGTGGTGATGATATTCCAAACTACAAAAGCCGAGTCAATGTTAGCAACCCTAGATAAATAATCATCATTTAGGGTACTCTTCAAAGCATTACGGGCTTATGTATTGGCCTCAATATACTTGCTGTTATTAACATATGAATCATTAATGGTAGCAAGATAAACATGAATTCCTAGGGCTTTGAGGTAAAAAGACATCTTAACCTTCCAAATTTGGATGTTAAGAATGTCAAACATGGGTAGTGACATGAAGTCCATGGTGTGTGTACAAATATTGTGATTAGCCAAAAAAAATGAGGATCTTTAACTCTAGGTTGTAAGACCCAAATCAAGAGCACTTGGCTCTGATACCAATTGTAAGTCACCTAGAGGGGGGGTGAATAGGTGATGGCTAATCTAATGGTCACTAAATGACAAATAATGCGGAATTGAAAACTATTATGACCAAATAAAACTTATTACACTAAACACCAAGTTTAACACAAGAGTGTAGCCGAATTCCCCGTGAAGGGCTCTGGACTAACTCCTCAAGATTCCCCTAGATATGGGTTGAGGTGCCGCGTTGGCTCTCTTGGTTGAAAACTAGTGTTAGCAAACAATCCCCAAGCATGTATCAATTAAGAACACTATGTATATCAAGCATATAAATATTAAAGCAATAAACACATGCAAGATATAAACACAAGGAGATAGAGAGAGAGAGTGAGCAATCGCAAACACAAGGGATTTGTTTCGAGGTTCGAGCACACTTGCTCTACATCCCCGCCTTCGACACTACGAAGGATTTCCACTATGCTCGATCCCAATGGATCACTCTTCGGTGCCGCAACACCTACAAACCCTCGGACTCCCTAGTCCGTACACACGCAAGCCCACCGGCTCGCCGAGGCCGCACCTCAAACAAGGAGTTCACACCCGAACTCGAAACAACCGCGAACGCACTAGTCCGCCTCCTCAAGAAACAAGAAAAGATCTCTTGGTGATCTAAACACTTTGATCACCAATAAACACTCTCACTGCAACACTCCTATAGAATGAATAATCAATGGATAGCTCAAGTGTTTGTGTCAGAAAACAAGGAAAGAGATGGTGGAGGAAAAACTCAAAGAATTCTCTTTTAAACACTCTTAATAAAACTTCCCTTTTGATTGGAAGTATTAGCTCTCAATTTAGTGGATAAAACTCTTTTAATGAAGTGGAAAAAACTGGCTCAAAGTCCACTAAAAATCTTGTTGAAAAACAATGCCCAAACCCCCAAATTTATAGGCTGGAAAAAACTAGCCGTTGGAGTCTGACAGAACTGGCAGTCGACCGCCCGGTAGACCGGCCAACAATCATATTTCAGACCGTTGTGCCTGTTTGAAACGGAAAAGGGGCTGGAGTAAAATTTCCTTGAATCAGATGAAAAATTACAGCCGGCTAAATCTTCCGGTTACAAGGGAGGGAGAATATTGAATCTTGAATTCCCCTTTGTTTAGTGCTGGGTTCTTCGGGTGGCGGTGGAGAGTGAATCTTGTTCTCCGTTGACCAGATGACCATTCTGGACCGTCGAGGGATCTTCTCCTTGGCAGGTAGAGGGAGTAACTCAGCTCCGTCTACCAAAACTCTAGAAGAGGAGGTAGGCAAAGAGCGGCTAGTACTCAGTAAGCTCGCTGAAGAGTCTTCTCTCTCTCTCTGTTGATGATCTCTCCTTTTTTCCTTCTCCAAAAAAAAAAAATCCTCTTTGGCCGATAATTGTCGTCATCCCCTTCAATAGTGATGGGACTATTTATATGGTTTTTAGGGGGTGATCGTGCCCCCTGAAAATGCTCCACAATGAGGGGCCACTACCCGCTACATGCGCGGTGATTGGCCCCGCAATCCGGGTAGTTGCAACCGAGACGCGGGTGTCGAGCCAACGCGCCTTGTTGCTGAGACGCGGGCTTCGGGCCGACGCGCCTTGATGCGGAGACGCGGGCGTTGAGCCAACACGCCTTGATGCGGAGACGCGGGCGTCGAGCCAACGCGCCTTGGTGCTGAGACGCGGGCTTCGGGCCGACGCGCCTTGATGCGGAGACGCGGGCGTTGAGCCAACGCGCCTTGGTGCTGAGACGCGGGCTTTGGGCCGACGCGCCTTGATGCGGAGACGCGGGCGTTGAGCCAACGCGCCTTGATCTTGAATCTCTGCGTTTTGGTGGCTTGTCTTTGTGATTTTTAGACAGCCTACAGAACCCCCTCCAAAGTTTTTGACATTCCGCAGTTAACTGGGACGGATTTCGAAATACTTTGGACTCTAGCTGAGTTCGCCTTCATGACTAGACTGTTGATGCTCCGGGTTTAATCTTATCTGGAGCTGGTCTTCGTGAGTGTACTGTTGAACTCTTTGAAGCCCCCAGAGTTTGATCATGTTGAGTGTCTAGACGCACAGTCTAAACCTCCCCGATTGCTTTTAGTCTGTCACTGGCGCGCTTTAAGCCAGGAGTGGTTGGTCGTCTGCTTGCGTCAGTGTACTGTTGAACTGATTTTGCAGAAGCAAGAGGCCAACCGCAGGTTCTTTTTCAAAAAGCAGAGATGGTACTGCTGTAAAGGCGCGACTTCCATGGGGTGCGTCTTTTTTTGGCGATAAGAACGCGACTGATCTCCCATAAGGCAGACGCGATATTTGGCCAGACTGGAAGGACGCGAATTTCTTAGAGAGACGCGACCTTCCGAATGCATTCATGGAGAGGCTGACGTGGCATGTCCATCGAGGAGGTGCGTTCTTTGGGCGCGAATTCTGTGCCATGTCATGATTACGCCGCCAGCTGGCCTAGGGAACCGGCGAAATTTCGCCTTTTGGCGCGCGGATTTCCCGGTTCATTAAATGAACTGCTCCACGTGTCGACTGCTGACTCGTGGCGGGGTTGCAACGCATGATCTTCTCCGTTCAGAAACGATTTTGTTACACGCGTCAAGCGGCGACTCGCTGCGGCGTCTACCGGGCCACACGCCGCGTATCTTCGCGAATCCCTGTGCCTATAAAAGGCAACAGTTGGAGAGATGCATCTTCTTCTCCGAACGCACTCGCTGAGAAAAAGAATTTCCTTCTCTGTTCATCTTCGAACTTGTTCATCTCCTTGCTCGGATTTCTGAACATCAATGGCACCCAAGACTAAGCCAACTGCATCGTCCTCAAAGGCGACCGTCGCCGAGGCCGAGAGGGGCGCTTCCTCCGCGCAAGAGGCTGTTTTCCGAGGTAAAATGCCTCTTCGGCGTGAGTTTCGCCATTAACACAAGTTCATAGAACCCTAAGAACCATTAACACAAAATCGTGTTTGATTCTCGGACGCAGTCCTTGAGATGATAACCGGGGCGCGGGTTTGATGATCCGACGCCAGTGAGCTCTGCACTTCGGATCCTTCACTTAGAATATTTCTAATTGTGAAGGTCTCTGGACGCGGTTTGCAGAACGCGGATTTGATTCTTGCGTTCTGTGCCGCGTTTTGGTGCCATCAGGCGCCGATTTTGATGAATTTGGCGTCTGAGTCCAAGTACTTTAGAATTTCACAAGTCTTGGTTTGCAAAACGCGGATTTGATCCTTGCGTTCTGTGTCTTCAGCCACCGATTTTGATGAATTTGGCGTCTGAGTCCAAGTACTTAGGATTTTCATAAGTCTTGATTTGCAGAACGCGGATTTGCAGGTCTGGACGCGGATTTAGACAATTCCTGCGTCTACGATCTCTTCTGCGTTTGGACGCAGATTCGCAGGTCTGGACGTGGATTTAGACAATTCCTGCGTCCAGTATCTCTTCTGCGTCTAGGTTTTGAACACTTAGCATTTTTCCTTGCTTTTGGTAAAGTATCTGACTAAGCGTCCTTTTCTTTTGCAGTGCGACATATTCCTGGCTCGCTCGCCAAGATACGCCACTTTGGTCATGTAGGAGGCGCCGACCGGGGCTTGACCTTCGTGCAAAGAATGAGTGTCCCAGTGACTGCTGACCAGTCGCCAGATCGCAGGGAGAGGCTCTCCAATGTTGACAGGAGAACCTTCCGGGCGCTTATGACCGATGCCGCATTCAAAACGGATGATGGCGTCAGGCTGGAGAAGCCTGCCTTCTTCTTCGGGGATCACGTCCATGACGACGGCCGTCGCGTGTCTGAAGGAAGTTACAAATGGCTCCGTCAGATAAAGGGCGGAAGATTCTTTCTTCCGGATATGGAGAGGATGTTCCCGATGTCCTACTTCCAGCACATGTCCGTCCCTCGGAAGATGGAATGGGATGTTTCCCAATATGTCCCTGAGATCACGCTCGGTGCCTTGAGCTTCCAGAAGGTATACTGCTATGATAGTCATGACAGGTCGGTTCTCGGCTTGTTCCCCGCGTCGCGCAAGTCTGAGGTTCCGGTTGGGGAGATACCTCAGCTTGGCGCTACCTTCCTTAATGCGTTCATGGAGGCGGAAGGTGACTATCCTGTCGAGTTCCGTGCGTATGGGTGGGTCCATTCTTCAGGGAATTCTTGGTGGAGCAGGATGTTGGGTTTCGTCCTTATCGAACTTAAGGAGCTGCTAGAGCGTGTGGGATTGTACCCAGCAATCAGGGCCGTGCAGTGGGGTATCCCAATGAGCTCTCATAACTTCTTTGGGATCCTGGAGCGCTATAACTCACTGGCGGGGACATTCTTCACCCCGGTTGGAGAGATGGGCCTTGCACTACACGAGTTGCATGAGGTCTCGGGACTAGCGTCAGGGGACATTCCTTATGAGGAATATGTCCCTACCACTAAGGAACTCCACTTCTTGAAAGAAGAATTTCCTCTGGTGTACGAGACCTACTGGGAGGTGATGTGCCACTTCCACATCTGCGGTCAAACAACTGCCTGGAGGTCAGCAGGGGTCAAGCAGTTGTCCTGGGCTTGTTATCTGTTCAACAATGTCCACAAGAAAGACCTCCCGATAATCCGACTGGCTCCCAGTTCCGACAGGGAGATCGAAGACAGGATCGACGCGGCTCCGGACAGCTTTTACACCACGGAGTCGAATGAGGACGGTTTCGACCCCGACCTGGTTTTTGAAAGCTTCCACCATCAAGCCCGGACCCCTATCTCTGATCGAGCACTGTTGGCGGGCTTCCTGATGTTGTGGCTGAAGAGATGTGTGGTGCCCACGCTGCCACATGAAGTTATTGTTGCAGATGTGGTATACCCGGCGGTGCTCCTGGCTCATGGCAGCCCCATATCCCTTCTTCCGGCCGTAGCGGCTGGCATTCAGAGCGGGCTGCGGGCGTTAACCAAAAGTTTCTGCGAACCCCCGAAGACTGTTGATTCCCATGGAAAGCCATATGTTGACTCAGAGGGGAATCCAATGGTGAAGCGTCCCAACCCTCGGATCGAGCTGCCTTACACGTACCTCATGGCTTGGTATGTGATGCACTGCCCTTCCTTGATGACGGCGGCGCGTGGGGGTGTGGGTCACGTCCCATTTGTGCAGCGGCTGGAATGTTCGGAATGGTGTGACGCCTACATCTATTATGTTCGGAAGTGTCTATCAATCGCCACGAATTACCAGCTCAATCGCTGCTCTCCAGAGATTCCTGGTGTAGCTTTCGGGGAGCTGTTCGCTGATATCGCTGGCCGGGATGGCTTCTCGCAACTGTCTGCGGGACTCTTCTGGTGGTTGATCAACATCCGGCCAGGATATGTGCTGTTCCGGCAAGGGACTTCATGCACTATTGAGCCGTATATGCCGAGTCGCTTCGCCCGACAGTTCGGCTACGATCAACTCTACGTCGGCAATCCCAATACTCAACTTGCCTTCGAAGGCAATCTGTTTGAAGGTGCTCGGGCCTGGTACTACAGTGTGGCCGGAGGGACGGGAGCAACATTCCGTCTACCTATCGAGGGGCCCAAGTGCCGTACGAGCTTCAGTTTCTGCACTTGGTACTCCCAAGCCATCCAGACACCAGATTTTGTTCCGGAGTTCTCATGCATTGAGAGCATCAATGCAGATCTCGAGGCGAGGTCAGAGTCTGGTAAACAGACGAAACTCATCAATCAGTACCTGAAGGCTCAGAGGGAGGTCGGGAGACGATCGAGGAGGGAGCCCCCAGCAGTGAGGGCGGGGCCGCGACCGGCAAGGGCAGAGCCACTAGCGACAAGGGCGGAGCCACCAGCCACGAGGGAGGAGCCGCGGGCAAGGAGGTCTAAGCAGGTGGCGAGCAAGCGTCGTCGACGCTCTGCTTTTATTGCTGAGCCTGCCCCAAAGAAGGCTCGGAGGGACTTAACGGCTGAAGTCTCTCAATCCGGAGACATCTCTGCTGGAGTTGAGGTTCCTCCTGAAGACGTCCCTGTTAGAGTTGAGGAACCGCCAGAAGATGAAGATTTCCCAAGCTTGGTCCGTGCTCCTAGGTCGCACAGCAAGACCGTGGAGGAAGGGGAGCTTGTTGACGAGTCCACCGCCGCCGAAGAGGACGAGTCACTGGAGGTCGACATAATGACTGGAGGGGATGTTGAGATTGCAGGCATCTCAGCTCAACCCGAGCCTTCTTCTGCTCATGAAGGGAGAGACGAGGCACAGCAGCCGGGGTCTCCTAGCGTCTTCATTTCCAGTCCTAGGGCAGTCGACCCTAGTCCTACCACTGGGGTAATTGGAGGTAAGGTTCCTGTTGCGGAGCTTCCTCGCGTTGCGCTGTCGTCTTCTTCGTTATCGGGGGAAAGCGCCTTTGAAGACGAGGTCAACTATGGCGATGAACCCGCTCTTCCTGATCAGAGCAAATTCTTCCACATCTCGGAGGAGGAACAATATGAGGGTGAGCCATCGACTGTATCACCGCTAGCGATTATCCCTGCTGAAGGTACTCTTTCCATCTTCTGTCCTAATTTCTCTTTACATATTTGAAGAGGATGTTCTAACATTCTTCTCTTATGTTGCAGGGTCGGCCGAAGATGCTGAGGCTACAACCTCCTCGCATATTGAGGAGATGGTGATAGAGTTGACCCGGCCCAAGGGGATTGAGGTCTCGGCTGCTGAGGTACCCTCAAAGGGGGCAGCTGTTGAAACTGGGGAGCCTTCCACTCTGCCAGAAGAGGAAGCAACCACTGAGGCTGAGGAGGCTCTCACTCTGCCGGGCGAGGAGGTTACTGCTGAAGCCGGGGAGAATTCTACCCCGCAGGATTCGACACCTCTGGACCTCCAACTTGGTAAGGCAGCTCTGACGTTTTAAATGTTTTGCTTTTCCATCATTGTGGCTGACGCTACGATAACTTGCAGAGAGGACTGAGGGGGCTCAGGTGGAGAGTCCGATGGTTGGTACCCTTCCAGAAGGCCATACAGCTCAAGTCTCGGTGGAGGTTTCTGAGGAGGTTGTGCTTACTACTCCCTCATTGGTCGTGGAGGCTCCTGCAGAGGTAGTACCTCCGGAAGCGTCAGCGGCCAGTCCAGCTCTTGCCGTATCGACGGCCAGCACGGCTCTGGTGCGAGAGGATCCACTCTATATCCCTTATCCCGTGACAGAAAAGGGGTCGGGAAGCTTCCTAGGTGGTGAAGACATGGGGGAACTGGCACGTCAGATGGTGCAACAATTCTTCGCTTCGATGGGATCATGTATTGATCTCATCTTACGTGGAAACAGCACCTTTCAGTTTGCCCAGACGCTTCTTAAAAATCTGGCTGTCAATGTCGAATTAACCGGAGGCCCCTCACTTGCCAAGGCGTGTCTGCGAGTGGTGGAGCAACTGGGAGACGGCCTGTAGGAGCTGGAGTCTTTGGAAGATGCTGGCTCTTTTGGTGAGGCCCAGGCCACCTTGACCAGGCTCCTAGCTGCTCAAGAGCGAGAGCGACAGGAGGCGGAGGCACAAATCGCTGCAGAGATTCGCAGCCTCGAATATTCCCAGGCTGAATGTCAGAAACTAGCTGACGATTCAAGGGAATCCGAGCTTACCGTGCAGAGCACAGAGCAAGTCATCATCAGGGCTCGGGACACCATTGCCAGGGCAGAAGCTGTGCTTGCGCTCAATGAGGAGAAGCTTGTTACCCTCAAGAAGGAGCTAGAGGAGCAACGGGCTGCTAAGGCGCGAGCTGAAGAGAGTCTGTCTCTACATTCTTCCAGGGTGGAGTCTCTGCGAACGCAGCTGGCCGCAAGAAATTTCTTATCCGAAGCGGAGCTGCGGAACCAGGCCATTATGGAAGCTGAAAGGGCACGCCAACACGAGATTCACCGCCTTAGGGAACAAATCCGTTCCTTGGCGAACCAGGACATTTAGCCTTCTTTTCTTTTCTTTTTGTAAAGAAAAGGACACTCAATTTATCAAGAGTGTTTTGTATCCACTTTTATCATTCTTTTGATATAAAAGTTTCGAAGTTTTTGGCTCCACCTTCTTTGCTTAGCTGCGGATGAACCCAACTTCTTGATCACTGGCTGCGAATACTAAACTTAGATAGGACTAAGTTCTTTTAATGAGACGCGGCGTCAGTCCACCTGAACTTAGATTTCACTAAGTCCTTTTGATGAGACGCAGCGTCAATCACAGAGTGAGACGCGGTCATCATTCACTAGGAACTTAGATTTCACTAAGCCCTTTTGATGAGACGCGGCGTCAATCACAGATTGATACGCGGTCTTCTTGATGAGACGCAGCGTCAATCAAAAGATGAGACGCGGTATTGATCCATAAAGTAAGACGCGGCCGTCAGTCCATGGAGTGAGACGCAGCGTCAATAACGCAAATATGTTTTGCGCAGATCGGGCAGGCGCAAGAGACGCAGCCTTGTCTGCTGAAGGGACGCGGCTTTCCCATCTGCGTTTAATGCAACCTGACTTAAAAGATTTTAGGAGATCTTTGAACGTCAAGTCTTCGCTGTCGATTGGGATTCTGGGTCGTTCGTTGCTTCCCAAGGCAGTTATCCACGCGTCGGCCTCTCAATAGATTTAGGCGTTAATGCTCTTGCATGCAGAACCGACGCTGCCGGTTGAAAAACCGGCGCACTTCGACGGTTTCCAAAGCAGCGTTCCACGCGTCCGTTTTTGATTGGGCTTTGACAGTCGTGCGCGACGGTTCCGATTGACGCACCATTAATGGCAGTTGTTGAGAATTGCCTATAAATAGGGTGTGCCCCCTTTTCAATAATCCAAACTTGGATTGTTTTCTTTTGTTTGCTCTGAGAGACCACGCCTTGAGTTATCTTTCAGAGAACCGTCTTCATGGGTGAAGGTGACCCCGTGGATGAAGATGACCCAGAGCTCTCATGCTTCTGTTTGGTCTCTTCAGAAGGAATCCTCTCTCGGATCATCTTGCGCGCCCGCGTTGGATGCAGAGTGGCCAACTCTGGACAGGGGCCTCTGCTGGTATGTCACCCCGATGATGTCCATAGCCTGTACTTTGGCATAGCCATCTGAATGAAATCCTGGTGCATTCCTATTCTGGAATTTGTGCCGGTGACTTGAACTTCTCTGAACGCGGGCTCTTGACGCTGGCTTTGCTCATGGCCATTGCCTTGGCGCGTTTCAGACCTGAATCTTGCAACTCCTGTTCACCCAACAGAGAGATGGCAATTTTCGGCGTTCTGAAGTTTTTCGCGTCTTGTGCATTAAGCGCGGGTGCAAACTGAGGCCGCGTTTGAATCCTGTGCGTGGCACAGTCTTGACTCGCGTCTGTTTCTGCCGACGCGGTGGTTTGACCGTGCGGGTTGTTCCCGCGTCTAAAGTCTTCAATGACTGCCGCGTCTGTCACTTAGTTTTCTTTGTCGAAGTGTACTAAGTTCCAGATTTTCTAACTCTCTTGTTATTCTTTGCAGGTAGGCTTGCTCGTCCTTTTTCCGGTTTGCTGGGCCCCGGAAAGAATATATCGGCGGGCGAACTTGCTCAATGTTCGTTTGTAAGAGAGTAAATTATGGTCCTCGTCGTTTGTGAGAGAGTAAATTATATCTCCGACGAGGACCCAAATCTCGCCAAGGTCTCTTCAGATCTTCTGCACCGACCATGTCTGATGGCAAGAGATGGTCAGGTCAGGTATGACGGCGAGGAGGTTCCGGCGGTTGCGGTGGCGGAAAGATCCTCTTCCTCTCCCTACTCCAGAAGTGACATCAAGGACACTCCGTTGGATGGCCTGCTGGGGAAAGGGATGGTGATGAATGAAGGGTTGCAGGACTTTCTGCTGCCGCTGGACCTCAAGAACACCATTGCTCTTAGCTTAGTCAGCTAGGGCGCTTTCGACTTTTGCGTCATCGCCATGGCGCAATCGGCTCCAATTGTGCACCTGGGATCAGATGCGGTTTCAAGGAGTGAGTACGGCCTCTGAGAGAGAGAGGGACTTCTTTGTACTCCTTAATTGTAACACTCATCTTATTGTATAAGAGAGCGTTTTGTATCACTTTCATATGCTTGGATATATAAATAAAAGTGACACTTTTCTTTTTGCCTCCTTCATTGTCTTAACTTTTTGTCTTCAGTTAGACACGTAGAAGCAAGGAATCTTTTGACCTTATCAAAATTATAGTGGTAATCTTAATAAGTCAAGATTTATAAGGAAAGATCCTATTTCAGGAGTTTTCATGATACTGTCAGAGGTGTGATATTAACTTGACAGGGATGGGATAATTTTTTTGTGGACCTGCCACTTTGTAAAAGAAAGTGACAAGTGGAGTTCGTACCCCCAGGGAAGATGAACTTTTATCAAGGATTTGGGATTAACTTGATTTAAGATCAGCTGGGGAGTTTGACGGAAACATTGTTAACGGTGTAATGTTAACCAACAATGTTTCTAAATGAACTTGATACTCTGTCGGGGAGAGTATCAAATGAGACTAGACTCGCGGGGAATCTAGGAAGGTTTTTACCGTTAGAGGTGTGATATTAACTTAACGGTTTAGAAGTAGTCTTGTCAGAAGTGTAATGTTAACTTGACAAGGACATGAGTTAGAGGTGTGATATTAACTTAGCTCATTAGCATCTCAGTTTTATTTGGGAAAACTGAGGAAGTCACTGTCATAGGTGTGATGTTTAACTTAACAGTGAGGATAATGCTAGAGGTGTAATGTTGAACTTGGCATTAGTCGTCTCGACTTTGACAAAGAAGTCGAGGAAAGGTCATGGCCATAGGTGTATTGTTGAACTTAGCGATGACTCGGATGCGAGAAGTGTAGTGTTAACTTGGCATCGTCCATTTCAGCTTCGATACGGAAGTCTGAAGAAAGGTGACTATCAGAGGTGTGATATTAACTTGACAGGCACTCGATGTACTGTTTAGAGGTGTAATGTTAACTTAAACAGTAGTTTGTCAGAGGTGTAATGTTAACTTAACAAGAATTGGCTCGTGATAAGAGCAATTTGAGGACCTGTCATTCTATTGATGAGAATTGACAAGTGGAATTTGAAATGCCAGAGGTATAGTGTTAACTTGGCAAATTTGAGAGTTTGTTACTCTATGCAGAGTTAACAAGCAAAGTTTATACTCGACAAAGAGTATTCATTACCAGAGGTATAGTGTTAACGTAGTAATGATTGCATTTTGTGGTCCTACCATTCTATGGATGAGAATTGGTAAGGGATTTTGGAGGAAAGAGTGGACTCAAGTCCACTTAGGATTTTTAGCAAACCCTCAGCTATCAACGGATTTGAGATGCCTTTACCAACTACCGTTTGAGTTGGGCTAGCCATGCTATTCCCCTCAGCATGATGAGTTGTCGAAGACTTATGTTGGGCTTAGAAGCCAACATTTTCCTCTATCCTTAGCCGTCGGAGGCGTCGGATGTTTCTGATCAGAGGTGTATTTTTAACTTGATCAGTGGAAGAATACTGTCTAGGGATAGTATTTCTTCAAGAATTTGCCATTGATTGGCATCATGAGTGTATCGCCATTCGAAGTTATGAGGCGATATGATCCATTTGAGTAGACTGACTCTACCACAACGGTCCTTCCCATTTGGGTTGGAATTTTCCTTTTGTCTTGTGCGTCATCACCATGGGTCTTCTGACGGCTAAGACAAGATCGCCTTTCTTGAAGGTTCGTAATTTAACTTTCTTGTTGAAGGCTCTGGTGATTCGAGCTTGGTAGAGCTCGATTTGCTGTTGGGCTTGCAGACGCTTGTCGTCTAAAGCCTCCAGTTCCTGGAGTCGCTGTCGATGCTTCTCCTCTGTCGTCATCTCCGCTGTCAAGGCGACGCGTAGAGATGGAATTTGGATTTCCAGGGGAAGCACGGCTTCACATCCGTACACCAAGGAAAATGGCGTGGCCTTTGTCGGGGTTCGCACTGTTGTGCGATAGGCCCATAAGCATTCGCCTAGCTTGTCGTCCCAATCGCGTTGACTCTTCGAGACGAATTTTTTGAGAAGCTTGCCAATGGTCTTGTTGAAAGCTTCTGCGAGGCCATTGGCGGCAGGGTAGTATGCTGTTGAAGACACACTCTGGATTCTGAACTTAGCGCAGAATCTCTGGAACGCCTGGCTGATGAACTGGGGTCCATTGTCATGGACAATCCGCCGAGGTACACCGAAACGGTAAATAACGTGATGTTTTACGAACTTGATCACGTTGGACGACTTCACCTCCTTCAAAGGAATGGCTTCGGCCCATTTGGAAAAGTAATCAGTTATTGCTAGAATGAACCGATGTCCCTTTGATGATGGTGGGCTGATAGGACCAACCACATCCATCCCCACATCTCAAATGGCCATGTAGAGGTCGTAGAGTGGAGGTACCCTGGTGCTTGATGGATAAAATCTGTAACGCCCCGATCCCACGGGTACGGGGACGTCACTGCGACGTACATACGCAGGTCAGAAATACCCTCACGTATACACGCTAAGCAACAATACTTGCAGATAAAAGAGTACGGAAGCACGTGATAACATACATTCCAACATAAGGATTACAAAGTCATCACAAAGTGTGATATACTGTTACATGTACATTATATCACCACTAGATACAAAGTAAGAATTACAATTTATACAACAAAAGATGCTCACGGGCTGGAAAGGAGATCCCCGAGCTAGTGGAAGGATTCAGGAATGGAAGGAGCTAGGGCAAACAGCTTGCTCCGAGAAGTAGGCTTGATCTTCAGTGGAGGGCTCTACTTCAATCCACGCTTCAGAGCCTGAACATGCGAGTTCAGGGGAGTCAGAATCTCCCTAACAAATATGCAGGTAAAAACCAATTGTTGGGTAGAGACAAGTATATGCATGAGTTAACATGATCAACAGTAATAAGCATCAAAAACTGGGTTGAGCGCAAGAGTTCAGTGAGCATGAGGTGGAGTTATGAAGGTAAAGCTCGAATAACATTATTTACACCATTTCCATTATTTATACTTGTTACTCGTCCTACCCGTATGTCTAGGTATGTGTAGTAGCGTCCCAACACACATACATCCACATAGAAGTAAATCGAGGTTGTTATTGGAAACCGACGGGGGTATCAATGAACTATGTTTACAGTGGGTCCCGTGCATACCCGGGACCACGGCCCAGGATTGTTCCGTTGCTTGGTGGACGGAACCTGCCGCGAGGCTAACAGGAGGGTCTTATAGGATGCCCTTATCAAGATGGTACCAAGAAGGAGGGAGCCAGCACTCCCCTCGGTCGCCTGGAGGCCCACAGGTCAGACCGGAACATGTAGTTGCAACAACATTCCTAAAACCACTGTAAACACGAACATATATTGATAGCCGCAAGTTTCCCCGACCCGATGCAAGTTGTCTCGTTTTATGGTTTAACGGGAATGAACAAGAACAAGTCAGGAATATCAAGAGTACTGGTTCGTACTATAATGTATCACATGAGTATCAGGAGTACAGTTGTACTTGCCAAGATGTCAGGTCATTATTCCCGTTATCGTGATAATTATGAGGGTCAAGTGGATCATGCCTTATTAATAGATAGCATGATAAGAGGTGATATTCATCAAGTGACAAGTCTTGCAAATAGCGATATATAATAAATGACCCAAAGATAATGTTCAAAATCAAAGAAGTAATTAACCATAACAATTAATCAAGATTAGTCGACTAGGGAGAGAAATTAGTCGACTTAGAGAAGGAGTTAGTCTATAGTAAAGGGTCAAATCGACTTAAGAAGGCTGCGTTCGGTTGGGTCGCGTCTCAAAAAGTGACACGTTTCAAGAAAGTGGTGCGTTTCAAGAAAGTGGTGCGTTTTCAGAAAAGTGGTGCGTTTTCAGAAAAGTGGTGCGCTTTCAGAAAAGTGGTGCGTTTTCAGGAAAGTGGTGCGTTTTCAGGAAACTGGTGCGTTTTCAGGAAACTGGTGCGTTTTTAGGAAACTGGTGCGTTTTCAGCAAACTGGTGCGTTTTTAGGAAACTGGTGCGTTTTTAGGAAACTGGTGCGTTTTCAGCAAACTGGTGCGTTTTTAGGAAACTGGTGCGTTTTTAGGAAACTGGTGCGTTTTCAGGAAACTGGTGCGTTTTCAGCAAACTGGTGCGTTTTCAGCAAACTGGTGCGTTTTTAGGAAACTGGTGCGTTTTTAGGAAACTGGTGCGTTTTCAGCAAACTGGTGCGTTTTTAGGAAACTGGTGCGTTTTTAGGAAACTGGTGTGTTTTCTTAACAAATATGAAATAATATCCAAGTCTTGGCGAGTAGAATTACTCGCCTAAAATGCGTCCGACGCAGAGAAACTCGGTCCCAATCCAAAGGAGGGTACCGTCCTCACAAGTTGATGGAAAGGGGTTGTGGTTGTTTGGAGAAGATGGAGGTGCAAGTCTAGTTCACCACTCCAAAACGGGATCTTGCAAACGTTGTTGCGGGGGACGAATCTATAGTCCGTCGGAAAAGGGTCGACGAGGAGGTGATGATGGTATGCTTGGTGGTGGCCACGGTGGTGCAGGTGGTGGTGGAGATGGTGGTGAAGCTTTTTGGTGAAGATGGGTTCTTTGGTGGTTTCTTGGTGAAAGAGGTTGAAGTTGGTGGTATGGGGATGTTGTGGTTGTTGGAAAAGGAGTGGGAGATGGAGAAGAAAGAAGTGGTGTTGGTGGTGAAAATGGAGGTGGAGTAGGTGGAGTATATGGTGGTCCAAGGGAGGAGGAGACTCTCTCTTGGTGGCTCTCTGTTGGAGGCTGCAGGAAGCAAGCAAGGAAGAAGAAGTAAATGAAAGAGAGAGAGAGTGTGGGGGTATTTATATAGTGGGGAAGTAATGATTGCAAGTTTTGCCTTGGAAAGCCAAATCAAGAAGTTGCGTTTCAAGGAAGGGGATGGGCTGCGTTTAAGCAAAAGGTGGGCTGCGTTTAGGCAAAATGAGTCAAACGCGGAAATCAAAGCTGCGTTTAAGGAAAGATGTCAAGCTGCGTTTCACAAAAGGACGAAAGTCATGATGGCTTGATGGGAGTTGATTAACAGCGCATTAAATGCGGCACGTGGAGAAGATCTCTGCATTAAATGCAGGATCCCAGGTAAGACTCGCGTTTGAGGGAGGAAAGAGAAAATGGGAAAAGACAAAAGTGGAATATATGGGACAATCTCCTCGGTATCTGGGAAAATACCGAAAAGTCCCAAAAATTAAAGTATCTCGGAAAGCTTCCCAAAAATTCTCAAAAATAATAAATATTATATAAAGACTTTTGGTGAAATTGCTTTTCAGAAATTCTATTCCATTTTCAAAATAAAAATCCTGAAATATACTATGAACGGTGTCTACACGGGTAAGCTGGATTTTTTGATAAAATCTGAAAATTCCCAGAAAATGCCCAAAGGAAGAAAATATAATTTTAAGAAGGAATGTGAAAGCGGAATTCATAAATTTGATTCCAATTGCAAATTAAAATTCCTGGAAACAACCAGTGATACTGGCCGACACCGGTTTTGAAGATTTACAACTTAATTCCGAAAATTTCTAGAAAATCATGAAAAATCCAGAATATTAAAAGATAATATTGAAACTAAAATTAGTCAAATATGAATACCAAACGGATCAAATCACGCAGTACTACTACATGAGTAAGTATTTAAATAGCAGAAATAAAATAAATAAAATAATAATAATAAAATGCACCAAAAATCAGGATACGTAACTGTGCACGTATACCGAGGATGGGGTGTTACAA
>JAVJIF010013684.1:0-165706 GCA_038442645.1 Agave tequilana
TTTGG
Organism: Agave tequilana; assembly: GCA_038442645.1. Taxonomy (NCBI): domain Eukaryota; kingdom Viridiplantae; phylum Streptophyta; class Magnoliopsida; order Asparagales; family Asparagaceae; genus Agave; species Agave tequilana. The sequence continues at coordinate 6 of JAVJIF010013684.1, forward strand.
AGCTTACAGGGTTTGATCCATCGAGCTAGTGATCGAGGGTGGATCGTATTTGGACCAAGTCAAGAAGATGGGAAGACTTCAAGTGAAGACTTCATGAAGACTTGGGTCTAAATTTGTTTTAGAAGATTTTGTTTTTAGTTAAAATGTAAAGGATAGAATAGTTGGTGGATTGCTCAAGTATACCATACACACACACCTCTTGATTAGATGAGTTTTCATTAAAGAATTTTCAGTTTAGAAAAGACTTTTCATTTTGGAAAAATCCAGGTTTGGTTTTTGGTATTTCAAGTTTACATATCTTTAACCAAAACCAAATTTAGAGCTTAATGTCAAAAACATAGATATTTCACCATGTATGTGTAGTGGATCATATCCATACACTCTATGCTTTAATAGTGTTTCAATATTTGTTTTTGTATTTGGAGAAGTTTTGGAAAAACTGTTTTTGGAAAAATACAGTTTTCGTTTCAAGCCAATTTTTCCAAGTTACAAAAATAGTCCAATTATTTGTAACATGCCTTGATTTTGTGCAAGCATGTTTGTTTATCAAAGTATATTGGTAAAACTATTTTTGTAGATTTTTAAGTATTTTATGGGATTTTAATTGAGCCAAAGTGACCAAGTTTTCTTTCCCTAAAATCCCTGACCTGGCTTCAGCCGGTCGACCGGGACGGTCGACCGAAGCCTGAAGGCGGTCGACCGACGTGCACAGACATGCACGCCAGTTCTGGCAGGAGGGCCGGTCGACCGACTTGGTCGACCGTCCAGAGAGCTCTGCTCTCTGGAAAGGCCCTGGTCGACCGGGCGGTCGACCGGACAGAGAGACTTGCTCTCTGTATCCTGGCCTCGGTCGACCGATCGCGACCGGGTCGACGGTCGGATTTTCGACCGTTGGCGGTCGACCGGCCGGTCGACCGACAGGTCTGTCAAACCCCCAACGGCTAGTTTTTCTAGCCCTATAAAATGGGGCTTTTGGGGGCTGTTTTCTTCAAGATTTTTTAGTGGGTTTTAAGCCATTTTTTCCTACTTCATTAAAGAGTTTTCTCCACTAAATTGAGAGCAAATATTTCCAATCAAAAGGAGAGTTTATCAAGAGTGTTTAAAAGTGAATTTCTTGAGTTTTCCTCCACCATCTCAATCCTTATTTCTCACACAACACTTGAGCCATCCATTGCTATATCTACCTATAGGGATTTGTTGTGAGAGGATTTTAGGTGATCAAGAGTTGTGATCACCAAAGTTCCTTCATTTTCTTTGAGGAGGCAGACGTGTGTGTTCGCATTGTTTCGGGTTCTAGTGGAAACTCGGTGTTTCGAGTTCGGGTGCGAACTTATTGTTTGAGGTGCGGCCTCGGCGAGCTAGTGAGCTTGCGGTGTGTACGGACTATGGAGTCCGAGAGCTTGTAGGTGTTGCGGCACCGAGTGATCCGGTGGGATCGATTATAGTGGAAATCCTTCATGTGTCGAAGGCGGGGATGTAGAGCAAGTGTGCTCGAACCTTGAAACAAATCCCTTGTGTTTGCGATTGCTCTCTCTCTCTCTCTGTCTCTTGTTTATATATTGCATGTTCTTATTGTGTTTACATTTATATGCTTGATATACATATTGTGCTTTATTGATAAATGCTTGGGGATTGTTTGCTAACACTTGTATTCAACCAAGAGAGCCAACGCGGCACCTCAACCCTTATCTAGGGGAATCTAGAGGAGTTAGTCCAGAGCCCTTCACGGGGAATTCGGCTACACTCTTGTGTTATACGTGGTGTTTAGTTTAAATAGTTTGTTTAGGTCATAATAGTTTTTAATTCCGCATTTAGTGACCATTAGATTAGCCATCACCTATTCACCCCCCTCTAGGTGATTTACAATTACGTCATGATACATTTACAAAAGAGATGATATTTATATATAAATTTATTTTATAATTCATGTTCTACTATTTGATAATGGTTTATATTCATGACTAAGGAGTGTCTTTGTTGATTTATCATTTCATGTATATATGATTGACCAATGCATGTCTCAATTGCACCCCTACCAAAAGGGTCCCCAACAAGGGTTGAGATTTTTTGGGCATCACAACTTAATTGAAGGCTTCAGAAGAGTTAACATCATGTTGCTAGGAGGGATAAAATTTCATATTAATAATACATTATATTTTAGCAGATCAGAAGAAATCTGCTCAGTTTTAAGGAGACATACCTCGATGAGTTTCATATTGAAACTATGAATGAGGGGGGAGATAAAATATCTTTGTATTATTTTTATTACCCCATGTCAGAAGCATGTAGTAGAAAAACTTTCAATTTCTCATCTGGACTATACTTTACAACAATAAGAGTAATAGAATAAAATAGTATGATGAACCAGAAGTTCAATGATCCAACACTTTTATGCTTCGCATGACCGCTTAGTTACCCAAAATATTTTTTAAGATCCTCATTACCTCTGATGCATCCAGTAAATTGTGATTGTCAAATATTGAAATTTACATTGATTTGATTCTCCATCAATAACTAGATATCTTGAATCCCTAACGGGTGACACGTTTAAGGCACGCTTTGCAGATTGCCATTTTGATAAGATAATTTTTCCGCAGTTAGGAGAGAAAAAGCCCGCTTCCTGAATAACGGCGTGAAGTTATATGAATGAATAATCATTGTCTCATCTTTGACTCACGTAAATCTAAGTTAACCCGAAATTCCAAAAATTATTCATTTGTAAAGAATTGAAAACCAGTTATCCAATGCATTTACTTACACAAAGAAAATAACATAATCTCATATACCGACTGAAAATACTCCAGCACGAATTGATATCCCTGAAGGGCAACCTGATAATACTTCAAAAGCACGCCTGAAGGGTGGTAATCCTGTTGTTCAAAGGATAAAAATCCCTAAAAAGGAATACTAGAAGGATAAATTTTCAAAAAGTAATATTTAAGAGAAAATAGCTGATCAGTTTACAATTAATGAAGAAGTAGCCCCTGAAGAGGCACATACACCATAAGAAGCGCATACATCTAAATATCTCTTTCAATTACATGAGTACAAGAGAAAGCTGAGATAGAAATTATTGTTGATAATGTCTTTGCATATGTAGTCACTTTATATATTGTAATAGATAATGAGAATTCTGAACCAAAAATAGCCAATGCGAAAGACACGATTCCTCAAAAGAGAAGCCTATAAGAATTCAATAAGGAAATTAATACTCCAGAAGAGTCCAAGAAACAAAAAAAGCAATAAAAATAGGTACTCCAGAAGAGTACATACAACAAAAACATGCAATAAAATTAATGGATAAAGAACAAAAAAGTCTCTGAAAAGACACATGTACTTGAAAATAAAGAAATATCAATAAATTATGCATCAATTGGAGATATATGAGATATAAGATAATATTATTATTGATGACATATTTGTTTTCACAGTTTTCACCAGAGTGAGATGCTGATGTCGATGTAGACATAATTGATCAAAATAGAAAGAAATAATACATGCAAAATTATACTCTTTAGAAAAATATAAAGTATTTAACCTGTAGTCCAAACGCCTGAGAATATAAAGCCTACAGGGTACATATGGGCATTTATTCGAAAAACAAATGAAAATAATGAGATTGTAAGATAAAAGCTCAACTTGTAGTACAAGATTTTTTTGTAGATACTTGAAATTGATTTTGGAGAAACATACTCTCCTGTATGGATGCTATTACTCTTTGCTATTTTATCACTTTGGTAGTCTCAAAAGGGCTAAGCATGCGTTCTATGGATGTTTACAACACATTTATATGGGTCATTAGATAATGTATATATGAAGATCCCTGAAGGATCCAAGATTCCTAAAGAACATGATTCAAAATTCTGTAATCTATACTCAATTAAGCTGCAATGATCCTTATATGGATTAAAATAATCAGGACGCATGTGGTATAATTATCTTAGTGAATACTTATTAAAAGATGGACATGTGAATAATCACATCTGTTCATGTATATTCTTAAGGAAATTGAAAATTGATTTTTTTTCATAGTCGCATTACATTTTGATGATTTGAACCTCATAGGGACTCCTGAAGAGCTCACGAAGGCTGTCACTTATTTGAAAAAAAAGAGTTTGAAATGAAATATTTTGGAAAAACCAAATTTTGCCTTGGCCTAAATATTGAGCATTTTTGAGAAAGAATTTTCTTTCATAAAAAAAAAAGCACAAAAATAATAATCTAAAGTGTTTTTATATGAATAAAGCTCATCCATTAAAATCTCCGATGGTTGTACAATCACTTGATGTGGAAAAAAGATCCTTTTCGTCCTCCTGAAGAGGATGAAGAACTTCTTGATCCTGAAATAATATATCTTAGTGAAATCGGTGCTCTTACATGTCTTGCAAATTATACACGACCTAACATTACATGTTCAGTCAACCTATTAGCAAGATATAACTCTGCCCTAACTCAGAGGCGCTGGAATGGTGTCAAATACATATTTCACTATTTATGTGAAACAGTTGATTTGATTTATTCTACCCCAAAGAATCAAAGTCATTTTTAGTTGGATATGCAGACGCTGGATATCTCTCTGATCCACAAAAATAGATCAAAACATGATCTTCACGTACGTCGATAGCTCTATATCATGAAAATATGTAAAACAAACTATGGTTGCCACTTCATCTAATCACTCTGAAATTCTTTAATCCATGAAGCAAGTCATGAATGCATATGGTTAAGATCTATGATCCAACATATTCAAGAATCATGTGGATTGTCCTCAATGAAAGATACTCCAACAATATTGTTTGAAGATAATGTTGATTGTATTGCACAAATTATAGGAGGTTATGTCAATAGTGATAGGATCAAACACATATCACCGAAGTTCTTCTAAACACATGAGCTTCAGAAGAGAGACAATGTCGATATTCAGCAAATATAGTCAAGTGACTGTCTGGCAGATTTATTTATAAAAGCGTTGCCGACATTGACATTCAAGAAGCTAGTATAAAATTGGAATGTGCCGCCTCAGATATGTTACATGCTGAAGGTGGAGTTTATCTCATTGGGGAGAGCGTGCCATCAATATATCTACAAACTGTACTCTTTTTTCTCCATCCAAGTTTTTTATCGCACTGTGTTTTTCTTAGCAAGATTTTAACGAGATAGTGTCACATACTCACCAGGTGCACATGAATATGTATTCTTTTTTTTTTTCTTAGTTCATATTTTATCTCACTAGATTTTATTGGCGGGGTTTTTACGAGGCATATTCATGGATAATGGACATCCAAAGGGAACTGTTGTAAATGCATGAGTTAATGGATGGCCACCATACTTCTCCATCTTCTTCCTTGTAAATGCATGTTGTGAATGCATGAGTTAGTTGGTGACTCTCTATCTTCTTCCTTATAAATGCACTTTGTGAATGAATGAGTTAGTGAGTGACTCTCCATCTTCTTCCTTGTAACCTATGATTATGTATGCCTATAAATAGAGTCTACAGAGATGAATGAAAAATAGACAAGCTTGAGAATAATTTCTCTTGGCTTTCTCTTATCAATTCTCTAAAATATTCTTCGTCAAAATCGATGGAAGAAAGATTTTCTCCCGTGACTCATATAGAAACTCTGTTTGTCGGTCCATCTTCATCCGCGAGAGAGAGTATCATCGACTCCCTTCTTCTTCTTCCTCTTACCCTCCTCCTTCTCCTCACTGATTGGTCGGTTTCTCACCACAGCGGCGATATATTATTTTTTATTTTATAACAAATTTTTTTATAATTTAGCCTTAAACTAAATTTAAAAACCTTTCTAATCATGGATGCACAACTGGGAGAGTGGACGCCATGACCCTCATCGTCCACCCATTATTTATAATCGAGTATCGCATTCTCCGTTGACGGAGATCGCGCTTGGTTCCTTCCTTTTTCTTTCTTTATTCAATTCATTTTCCTCTGCTTCCAATCTTCCATTCTCGTCCTCTCTCTCTCAATTAAACTCTCCAAGACTTCAACACTGTGTCCCCTCTCCACTCTCTCAGATCCAAACCCAAATCCCAAATCCTAAAATGCCCCTCTCAAAACCCCTTCCAAGCTCCTCTCTTTGGGCCTCCTCCTCCTCCTCCTCCTCTCTCTGTCTCTATTCCTCTCTTTTGCCACCTCTACCACCGACAGCGACGACGACGATCTGGAGGAGCTGCTGGCCATCGACGAAGAGGAAGACAGCAGCAGCAATCAGGGAACGGCGCAGGCGAAGCCCTCGGAGGCGGAGGTCTTGAAGAAGGCCCAGAGGGTCGCCCTCGAGCTCACGAATGAGAATGCTAAGAAAGTGATCGACCAGAATGAGCTGGTCCTTGTTCTCGGCTACACCCCTTGGTGCCCCAGGAGCGCCGAGCTCATGCCCCACTTCGCCGAGGCCGCAATGGCCCTCAAAGAGATGGGCAGCCCCATTCTGGTGGCCAAAGTTGATGCCGAGAGGCACGGGAAGGCCGCCGGGCAGCTGGGTATTAAAGGGTATCCCACCATTCTTCTGTTTGTCAACGGGAGCGCGCTGTCCTATACCAGTGGATTCACAGGGTAAGATTTCGCGTATTGGGTTCTTTGGATTATTATGATTAAGTTTGCTAATTTGGTGTCTTTTGATTTGCTCGTATTGTGTTTGTTGTTATTGCCAAGAGAAATGTTGGGTCTAGTAATCTAGTTAGATGGTCATTTTTCAGCCATTAAGACAGAAAAGCTTCGTCTTTGATAATTTCGGCTAAAATTAAGTAATAAGAAGGGCATGATCAGAGGTATGTCAGATTTAGGCCCATGTTGTTTTATCTAGGATTCCGAGGATTTGTCTCAGTGCCTTGATTCTTATACTGCCCCATTCTTTAAAAACATTACATTGAAGCATTTGGTATGTTATGGATATGCTAAGTGGTGGTTGGTCTTGTTTCTATCTACTGTTAGTGCTATTCTGTCTGTTTTCATAGTTATGAGAAGTGAGAACTTTGAAGGGTTGGAGTTTAGTTTGACTGAATTGCTTCATGCTAGACCGTTCCTTTAGTTACTGGACTTGGTCTCTGACTCTACTCTTCACTGTAGATCTTCTGTTCTCTAATATAGTTCTTAGATTTGATCATTCCAGATTGTTTCAACGGTTGAAGTTTGATGAAATAAGTGATTGATGCACTTGCAGTTGGTTCTTAGATTTAGTAAGTGATTACATCTTAAAGAACATGACAAAAGTAAGTTGATGTTGAGGAGATATTGGCTCCGATTAGGGAACCAAGACTCCCAGTTGGTTCAACTTACATGGTTGAAACCCATTTTTTCACCTACCTTATCCTTATAAAGTTTTCTTGCTGGAGAAGGAATAAAGAATAAAATTTTAAAACTATATAGGCATTTTATCCCCTTGTATTCCATGCGGTTGGATGACTTGATTTTTCTAGCTTCTATAACCAGTTACAGTGTTACACAACCATATGGATACACAATGATTGAGTGTACTAACTGTTTCTTCTCTTCAAACCCAAAGGGTTGATGGCCAAGTTATCGCATAATGCAAAATGTGATTGTACATAGTTATTCTATGTCTCACATATCATTTTTACGTATGGCAACATCTATAGTGCATAAGCATATGCCTAGATAGTATAAGTTTTCGAATTGGTTAAAGGTTCAGTGGTCTTTATTCATCACAGTGGGCCATTGCAATCAATTATTAGTCAAAAGAAACAATTAAGTAGTTGTTCTATTTTATTTGATAAACTGTCTATTCTCAAGCAATATGTTTAGATCTTTATTTGGTTCTTGGAAGGAATTTTGAGAGGGTTTAACAATTAGCACTTTCCCTGCAATAAAGCATAATTCTACCCTAAATAAAATATCTTCTGATCTATACATGTCAAATAATGGGATGAATGTGCATGTTCATTGTCCAGATATCAGAGTTGGCAAAAAGTGATTAGTACAATCAACATAGTAATTCCCTATATTTTATACTAATAATGAGATATCCCAAGTCACACCCCACGTAAATAGTTTCTCACATGGGATATGTGCTAAAAGGATGTCCGGTATATAATAATCTCAACAATTAATCATACCTAGCATTGTTGAGAGGGGAACACTGGTGGAAACTTCGTAGTTAATCGTGGTGAAAACTTGGTAATTAAATTTACAAAGATGGTGACCATCTGGGAATATCCTCGCCGGGGCATTACGTTCCAAGCCACTGAATGTGCTTCTTGCTCCTCACCAAATGATAATTTGTTGCGAGGATTATTGTAGAGATAAATGTAAAGGACTTCGTAACATAGATCATTTAGATTTCTCTTTCAATCTTTAAGATAAATGAAAAGTGAAACTAGCATGTGATCTCTTTTGTTATTCATGGAAGACGACAAGGAGTTTAATGAGTAAAATGAGTAAAAAGTAAAAACAGTCATGATTTTGCCAAACTAGTTTTAAGATAGCTTTCATTACAAAGGACGTGACTTATAGAAGAAGAATACAAGAGTAGGGAAAAGAGAAAATACTAATCTTTTTGGGCTCATGGGAGATCCTTAAGAAAAGGAAAAATTGTCAATAAATAGTTATGCAAGTCATAGCGTGCTTCAATCATCTCAAGTTAAAGTAACTCAGCTATTGCATTATTGATAATGAAATGTATCACATGTCAGTATTAACTATGCTGTCATCTTCGATGTTATACATGTACACATATAATCAAGTTATAAGATTGTAATGATTTAAATGGTTTCAAATATCGGCCGACATCGACAATATCGTATCACGTTTGAGGTATACTGATACAATATTAACCCTATAATATTGCTCGATATTGTGGCTGATATTGTCTTATATTGACAGTCAATATTGATGATTTTGATACTAAAATTCATTGGCCTATACCAGTACTGATATGGAGATTTTAAACCAATGGATTCAAGATTCAGTAAGACTGGAATTGGCATATGTCAATCAATTACCAACAACAATAATAACAAATACTTTACCCAAATTCTTGGGTCAACAACATGAATCCTTTTCTTCCATCCATGTCTGTAAAGGCTATTTTCTCAGTTAAATGAAGCACTATCATACCCAGTAATAATCAATTAAATATCAGGGTAAGTAATATATTGGTTGGATCTGGAGATAGAATACTTATTTTCAATTAAAAGACCATCTTTCTTTGATTATTTATTAGCAAAATGAGAAAAGGTTGATCAATTATTAACTCTTCACTGAAAACTAATCTAGCTCTTGCTAAATACAAATTGATCTATAAATGTGAAGTAATGATTTGAATGTTTTAGTGCTCTCACCATAATACTTCTCATGTCCTATAATATCAATAACTTATAAAATACGTCAAGTTAATAAAGGTTCTCATTCTTGCCTAGTAGCAATATCAATGATTTGGTGATGGTTGTTGCTTAGATCAATTTCATGTAGGTAGTAGGTGTCATTGCAATAACTATGATGTAGTGATTGACTAAGAGAACTATATGATCTATGTAGAACTGTAGAAGAGATCAAGGAGACAAACAAGTGAAAAAGGTTCACGGAATTAGAGAATTGATAATCAAGGTACCTTTTATTATCGAGAACTAACAAGCAGGAGAGAAATACGAGAACAAGGGAAGAGAAAAATCAATCTTTTTATAAGTGGTTTTAAGAAAATTGGAAGCTGTTATAAGTCATATACTAGTCATACGATGCCTTAGTCACCTCAAGCTAAAAGTAGTCCATTTTTTATGTTACACATGCATGTGCCAGATATTATCACCTGTGATGTTATTCTTATGCATGTTTATGCATAGCAAACTTGTAAGATTTGAAGGTGAAGGGTTAAACAATATTTAGGTTGTGTTTTGATAGAGGAGTAATGGAGTATGTCTTATCAACTATTTGGTTGGGAGTATGATACTATTGGGGTCTACTTAGGGCTGTTTGTTTCGCGTAATAGGCCGTAATTCGTAAATGACTTACAACCCAATTACAACTACAATGTTTGTTGGACCGTAATTCGTAAAAGACTTATGCAACTCAGCTACACTCACTTACAACTCACTTACAGTTAATTTTGTGATCATGCAAATTTGTATTATTTTTTATATTAATATTAATATTTTAATATTTAGTATTTTTAGTACTTATTTGCAATATTTAAAAATTTCAAATCACCTAATAGTTAATTTTGTGGTCAACTTTTTCACTTACGACTTACACATTACGACAACCAAACGCCGTAAAACACAATACATTTTTTCACTTACAACTTTATATTACCAATCAAACATCGTAAAACTTACATGCATGTAAATCATTTACAACTGTAAAAGAGTTTACAAATTACGACTTATGAATTACGGTCAATTACGACAACCAAACAGACCCTTAGTTGTAGGAGCTAACTCCGCCAAAAATGTGAGCTATCCATTATGACTCCACTCTTATCCCCCAAAAGTATGAAGTTGTATGCATATTTGTTTTAAAAAAATGTCAAGCATGCTCTTGGAGTTAAATTTACAGGAGGATATTAGAGAAACTGAGCATTAACTCCATCACAATGTCAATACCTATATTTAAATGTAGCCTTAGTTTTATGGTGGATAGTAAAATTAATAATTAATTAAGAGAAATCAATTTCTACTTGGATATTTTTATAAGAGACCCATTCAATATAAATGTTCTTAATTGAGTTAACCTTGTTAAATGAGGTTTAGCAAGTATTGACTGATTCCGTTTGGCTCATCTATCAAATATCGATTTCTCCTTGATGGAAACATAAACACATCCCTACCAAATATAAATTAAATATAATGAGGTGGGGTGAATTTACTTGCTCATGGTCCAAAGTTATGGATTTTGACAAATAAGTGCTTAATATATCAATGAAATACCTCCCTATGTTCATATAATAATAAGATATCTCAAGCCAACAGAAGGTCCTTGCTACATCTCGCCTTCTAACAATTTCAATGGCTTTCAGATGGGGGTTGCAAGGATATTGTGGAAATAAATGTAAAGGGGTTCTGTTCACAAGACATTGCTTGGAGCTCAATGTAAGGATACTGGGAAAACTCTTGTCATCTCCCTATAAGAAAAGGGATGAACTAGTTAAATATGGTTCATGACATGACCAAAATCCAAAATCCACAACTTAAGGAGCTTTTATTACGAAGATATGGTGGGTAGGATGGGAATTTAGACAAGGGGCAAAGCCAAAAATTCATACGTTGGTGTTCTATAGGTAATTTAGTTAAGAAAAGTAGAATGTATTAAGCATGGTTTCAAATAGTAGCCAATTCCAATATATATTGGCAATAAGGTATCAGGTTTTTTGGTCTGCTATACATATTAATCTTATAATATCGGGAAATATTGCTGATACTGATGATTGACATGGATACTAAAAACCATTGGCCGGTAGCAATATTAGTATTGCGATTTTCATAATGCTATGAATAAATACATATGCAACAAGCCATAGGCCCAAAGGATTCTTACCCAGCTCGACTTAAGATGAAAAGTAATCAAATCTTATCAAGGGGGTGAAGAATAAAATTGGTTAAGTGAGATAAGGAAGAAGGATAAGTGAAGATTACTTTAGAATTCTTAATTGGTTCAAAAGAATCATTTATGAAAAGGGCATCCAAAGGGGAAGTTTCTATTTCTTTTCTTATCAAAGAAAATTAAATTAGGTCCTTTGTCATTAACCATATGGCTAATGAGATAGCTACATATCTATATCTACTAATAGCTTTCTTCTTTTATCCTTTGCAATTCTACTTTTAGGAATCAAAATGACTCCTTTTTTTTTGCCTGCCCTCCTTAATTTCCGCAATCCCTCGACATATTTTGGCCTTCATGCTCTAAATAGATAGATTGTTGCCAAGAGATGCTTGGAACACTCCTAAGGGGGAAGGCCTCACAAATGGTACCCAAAATTTGAGAACCTAATCCAACTATTTCGGTATTTACCTGCTTAACCTTACTGGGCTCGGTTCAGGTATGACCCTATCCGAACCCAAAATTAGTTGTAGGAAATTACCAATATTGCCGATTTCGATACCAAAACTTAAGGTCAATGCAGATATCGAGATTTCAAACCACGATTCTAGCTTCACTTTGTTTTAGAAAGGTGTGCCCACCCTATATATTACTACTTTGAGAACTTAAATTGTGTGCCTCTTCCTCCATCCCAGTCATGCCAAAAGAATGCATCTTAAATTTATCATTCTGTGCATTGCTAAACCTTCTAGGGCTTCACTACCTTCAGCGTTGTCCTCATTCTTTGCCTTATTTCTCTAGGAGTCTAGGGGATCTCTCTTGGCACTCTTCTTAACTGGCTAAATACACATTTTTAAACTTTTTTTTTCGGCTTCAGCTTGAGCAATATTCACTACTTCACTCATTATATCCCTGCCAAGTGAGGAGGAGTGAGTGATGTGTGTCAAAAGAGTGTGATCTTGTTTGCCATGCAGAATGAAAAGAGAGCGACATGCAAATTTGAGTTTGTTGTAGGTGACACTCCATGGTTCTTGATGAGGGCCAAACTGTTGCCGTAGAAATCAGGCTTTGGGAAGTCTCTTTTGGATGCCGAAGCTTGATGCCAGGTGCCATGCCAATGCGATGTCCTCGTAGGCATCATAGAGGGTTTCCCATAACAATTCTCTGCTGGTATTGAAATTCAATTTGGGTAGATTCACATTAAAGGTCTTTCCTTGACTTCTTTTCAGAATTGTGTACATTGATTAGCTCTTTTTTTTAACTAATTCTTTATTTGTCTGTGTACAAATGCGCCTTCTTTTTTGTTGATGTATGAACAATGGAAAATTTGCTCTACATAAATCTTTCTCTTATATTGTTCCCTAAAACCCATTGAAATTCCATATACTAGACCTGCTAAACCTGTTGTCTATCCCCTTTTAGACTGCTAGTCTAGGAGAAATTAATGGGGTTTCTCCTTGGTTTGGATGAGTGTAAACATCTTGTAAGGTAGTTTTTTCTATTAGCCAGCCAGCCTTCTATGGTTTGGACGAAGCCAGCCATAAACCTCGGTATATCTTTCAATGCTTCCTTCGGTTCCATTGCTAAGTCAATGCTGATGAGAAAAGTCTTAGATGGTGAGACAATGGTGATTGATGATTATTGATGCATGGTTGTTGCCGTGTTGTTGGCGATGAATATGTTTACTATGACATTGTTGATGATGATGGGTTATGATGATGGTTAATCTGGGAAGGTGAAGGTTGATGCATGAACAGTTCAGTGTTTATATGATTGCACTGAATTTTCAATAAAATAACTTTTGCTAACTGACAGTTCTGATATATTGTATCTATTGGAGTCATTATGAGACACGACTATTTGACAGATGAATTTGCTGAGTAATGGTTTCGTCTATTATTTTATCGTGCGTGTGGGTCCATTGTCATTTAGTTGTATCGTTGTCTTTTAGCTGCACATTTTCTCGGGGAATTTAATATAGGGATGGAATTTAGAAGTTCTTGATTCTTCTATTGGTAATTTGCTACAACTGATTTTTTATGAGATAACAAGAAAAATAATTAAATGGAGAATGAAATAATTAGGTCATTTAAGGAGATCGACTCCCTAATCTTGTTGACACAAGAGGATGAGCTCCTTTAATTCTAGTTTTTTCTTCCAGATTGTTATGTTAACAAGATCATGGGTTATTGAAGCCTTAACTCAAAGCTAAACAACACCATGAAAATAATTGATTATCTTCTCTTATTTTATTTTAAAACCTTGTGCTGTTGAGGTGTTTCTACATACCATCATTAAAGCTAATTGTCATGTGAATATTCTTTTGTCATTTTCTTAATCTTAGGTGCGGTTCCAAACTATTGGATCTTTCAATAGAGTAGTGTTACATCTTCTCATGATGTGTTGACCATTGGTTTCCATTTCTTTTCATTTCATTTATCATCAAATTGAATGTTTACATCCTTTTATAATTGATAATAAAAGTCCTCTTGGCTTAAGATACAACATTGTTCTTTTTTTTATAGACAACGATTTTGCTTCTTCTTGAAAGAATACTAATTCTAGCACATTCTGTTGCAATATTTTTTAGTGGTTTGTTTATACTTCACCCATGCTTTAAAAACATTTTAGATGCACAAATTGATCCTACTTCATATTAATATTCTAGTGTCACACTCAATGTTTTAAATAATTGGCTCTGGCGCCTGCCTAGGCCCCGTCTAGGCAGAGGCGCCCCCAAGCCGCTATGCTTTGAGCATAGGCGGCCTCTTTGAGCGCCGCTAGCGCTCAGGCTTGACTAAGTGGGATTGGGCTTGCTTATACGGTTGGTTTCGTGCGGGGGCCTCCTGACGAGCTGCTTTCTAAATTTTATTTTTTAGTTAAATTGGTCGAACCCACTTTCAAGCGGGGCCAATACACTTTGCTTGAAATATGAGTCGATCAAACAATGATACAAATAATGAAGTATCAGTTCATACTTAATTATTGCTTAATAAATTAGGCACGAGACTGATTTTAAGTTCAACTGGAAAATTGTTGCGAGTTGTATAAAATTAGATCATGAAACTTTTGTTATTTTTTTATGATTTTCTTAATGTTTTTGAATATGTAATACACATAAATAAATTTTAAAAAATTAAAAAAATAGAAAAATGCCTAACCCCGCCTAACCCCCTCGGCGCTAGTCTCCAGCTCTGACGCCTAGCGCCACTTGCCACTTTTTCAAACATTGATCACACTAGTTTCTTTGATCATCTTAATGTTAAACTTATTAGTTGCTGGCTTCTCTTAACCAGGGAAGACATCGTGATCTGGGCAAGAAAGAAAACTGGTCATCCTGTTACGAGACTATCTTCAATCGCTGCTGCTGAAGAGTTTGTCAAAGGGCATCAGATATATGTTATAGGCCTCTTTGAGAAGTATGAGGTACAGAATTATTTTGGAGTATTATGTAGAATCTGCTTGTAGAATAATGGAGTTAGTAGTATACTGGCACATGCAGTAGAGCATTGGCTTACCAAACAAAGAGTGGTTTAAGGGAATAGTTTCCGAGAAGGTGCCTTGCCAGTTATATTAACTTGATTATATGCTATCATAATCCTGAATAAAAAACTAGAATCTAGTTGAACTAAGTATTTGTTTTCTGTTCTTTGAGAAACCATAGCAATTGTTGATTAATAGTTCATTTTATTATTATTGATTGCCCTCTGTTAAATTTTGAGATGTACCAGACTTTAGAAGTACACTTATAAACAAGTAGAATATTTTATAAGAGTGAGACAGAACTTTGTATTGTATTGTACATATTTCACGCCTATCCATTACCTTGTCTATACTTGACCTGCGTGCTGGAGAGGAGTTGTTTACTACATAAATTATAAATGATAAATGATAATAAAAAGATTAAATTACAAGAAACTAACATGAACTTTCATTACTTTAGCTAACATGAAATTTCATTACTTTAGCAAAAACTACATGAACTTGCTTTATCATGTGCAACTTTTAGCATAAACTATGCCTATACATCTGTCAATGGCAGAACTGCAATTACAGCTTGAGAAAAATTTGTCCATACCTGTGTTTTTTTTTTCAGAATTATTTTTCTACACTACCAATTAAAATGAAAAATTTGTAGGAAGTTTTGTGAAGTGGTAAAAGGGATAATAAGATGATAATTATGAAGTAAGGGGCAAACAATGAAGAAAAGTTGGGGGCGGTGATTCTGAAAAAAAAAACCCAGGGATATATACACATTTTTCCGTTTCAGTTTTTATCTTTAAATCATTTTGACTAATAGTTAGTGTAGAAATGGAGAGGCTCTTTCAAAATAAACAATTGAGTGAATAATTGTTATGGTGTAATGAAATAATTCAGGAAATGACTTTTCTTTGTACTTTATTTTGGAGAAATAACTTATTTACAATTTTGTGGCTGTTTTCCTCTAAAAGTTCAACATAAAACTACCAAGGAGCGTTAATTATTAAACTAGATATTTTGATAAAAAAAGTAGTTGCATGCAAACCATGTAATAACTTTCAAACAGAGGGCTTATTGATGGTAGCTTACTAAAACAACAGCAAAGTTTGTAATGGTTATGCATGTAAAGCATGGTTCAAAATGCTGATAGTGATACCCTCTCTACCATCCTATATATACCTGGGTGGCTGGTTTATCAGCCTTTTAATTTACATTCGGTGACCATGTCACATTTAGGTAACGAATTCCATGAATAAAATTCCAGGAGAAGAAATCCTTGACATAGAGCATGTTTGGCTGCAAGGAAGTGGGCGGAAGTAAGGAAATGAGGAAGTATAATTGCTCACTTTTCTATCTATCCAAACACCGGAAAAGAAAAATGAGAAAACCTCTTCTCCTTTTCTCTTTTCCCTATTACATAATCATTTCCTCACTTCCAGCATGCTACAGTTAATTTTGTGGTCATATAAATCTCATTTGTAATAAGTTGTAACTCAAAACAGTTAATTTTGTGATCATGTACATCTCACTTGTATTCTAATTACAATCTAATTTTTATTTTTCTTAATTAATTTTTATTTTAACATTATTTTGCGGTCAACTTTGTGGTCAACTTTTTCACTTTCACTTTCACATTATCATCCAAATATCGGAAAAGACATAACATTTCCAAACCACACTTCCTAGCAACATCCAAACACCGGAAAATTCACTAACCAATTCCCAAGTTTCAAAAGAAACTATTACTACTTCTTCACTTCCTCACTCTCACTACCACCCCTAACCAAACAGCCCCATAAAGGAGTGTGCGCTTCTGTATTTACCTAGATCATTTATGCATGCAACAGGAAGTGTTGTAGTCGTGCAGTGATTTATGCATAAAGCAGCTCGTGAAGTGACATTATAACTTAGTACTTATAGTTAGTAATATAATTTCGTCCTGTTCTCATTCTCCATCTGGCTGCAAAATTTCCTTTTGGTTCCTATAACCAGGTGGAATCTTTATATGGTAGCATGCCAGTTCCATTAGTTCCTGTTCATCTCACTGGATCATGGGCTGAACTTTCTAGTTCCGTTTATTTGTGCATGAAAACTATCATCTGCAGTTATTTTCTGGACCTTACACTGTAACTGTCTTATGGTGAACTCATTGTCAACTTGGCTTAATAAAAACCTGTCAGGTCATTTTCTAACATTTGAAATCATTAGGTTAGATGATATTTCTATCCTGTATTAAGGCACAGGTAACAGATCGGGTCTGAGAGATGCTAAACAGTTGTTTATCTTATGCTTTTTTCACATGCCTGCAAGGGTGACATACATGACAATAAAGATTCTCTTACGTGCTCAGGTGAGTGCAGGGCCTGTCTATAATGTCAGCCACTGCATGCTACTTAGTCGCCTGCCTAAGCTATTTGTGGGGGTGACAAGATTAGCGTCTAGATGAGGCACTAGAGGCAAATGTGTCAGTTAAATTTTGAGCAGAGGCTATTTAACCACCCATCTTTTATTTTTTATTTCTTCTACCCTTTTTGGGTACTACTTTAGGAGGGAAGAGCTAAATGGATGTACAAGTGAAAAAAGGGATTTGGCGGCTGCATTTTGACAATAATCCCCATTTTTTGTTTGGAGTGCATGTTCTGTCTTCTTTGTCTCTTCACTTTTCTCCTTTTTCTACCACCACCAGCTACCTCCAATGATCAATTCATACATTACTTTCTAATTTTTTCTTAGTTTAAGCCATTTTCATTAAGATCAAACTATAACTTGAACCTTTTTTAAAAATACATGACATGATTTTAATTGTGATTTTTTTAAACAATATAACAGCGTGTATTCTATTCTTAGTTGCTACTTATTTCTTGTGAGTAATTAGTACTTGTTGAAATTATGAAGGCAATCTTAGTTTAAGTATTGGAATGCAATCTGACTACTTCACATTCTTAATTATTCCATCCATATTGTGGGCAAAATTCAGACAAAAGAAAACTGATGCTCATTCCTTTGCTGAATTGAAATCAGCCCTCAGTTGTCCTCTAGCTGAGGACAAACTATCAGTCCTTCTGGACTGATTTAGTCAATAACATTGACTGATAATCTGTCTTCTGTTGGAGAATTTAGTCCAGCGAAGGGTTTAATTTAGTTCTCTAGGGTACATTTGATTGTTCCAATAATTGCTCAAGTACTGGTTTCTAATCTTCTTTTTTACTTGATGACTTTGTGGCTCTGTGAGTTATGCTTGCGTGTCATATTTTTGTATGTTCATACATTTATGGTATTATACTTGCATTTTTGTTTGTCATTATTAATGAGTTACTGTATGCATGTTGTAAATTTCATGGCATGCGTAGATTTTCTAGATTTCATGGCATGCGTAGATTTTTCTAGTGTGTGTGTGTGTTTTTTTTCTAGATTTCATGGCATGCGTAGATTTTGTAGTGTGTGTGCGCGCACACGCGTGTTTGTTTGTTTTTGTGTGTGTGTGTGCTTTTTTTTTTTTGTGCACGCACGTGTTTTGTGTGTATAGACACACACACACACAGGTTTGTACCTGCATGACACAGTCACAAGTTAAGTGAATGGGACCTGGTTCAGGGTCAACTCTAACCTAAATCTTTTGGAAAACTTTCGGTGCTAAGCCGATCCAATTGAACAGGATAGGATCAAGTCAGGTCAGTTTAATGTTGTTGGATTGGGACATGCATTGAGTTATCAGTTTTAACTGATTTAGGACTATGTTGAACTACTATGTTTAACAGGCTGGTTTAAACTTGTGGGTAAGATAGAGAAAAACAAAAAACAAAGGATAAAATTTAAAGCTCAAAAAATACTTTGTATAATCACTTTATTACATGTATAATTAATTATATAACTGACAAATTGGGTAGGGTCTTGTTTCAGGTCATCATGGGCTGGGTTTCTGATCAACTGTAATCCAACCTGAGTTCACTTTGGGTTGGATTTGCCAACCCAGCCAAAGTGATTTTGCTAACCCCCAACCTAATTCAACCCATTGATCTGGTTGGGTTTGAAGCATTCAACCTGACCTTTATTGCAACCTAGTATTGAGTTGGCTTGATAAGTTGATAAAACTTTATTATTCACTCCTATATGACTTGCACTGTTAGGTCTTAGGTAACTTAATTCAACAATGCATGCAGCTTCTGAGTAATGCCAAATCATATAAAAGAAGATTCCCTATGCATCGATGCATAACACACATGCGAGATGATTATTTAGTTTTTACTGCCCATGAAGTCCCCAGCTCGACCTCTATAGAATTCCAAGGCCATTCTGCTAGGCAGGTGACCAGTGGCATGTCCCTAGGCACTAACTGCGTGGGTGGGCACAACTTCTGACAAGGAGACACACTATGTTAGTATATGAATAGAGTTATAATGCAAAAAGTCATAAGAATAAAAGGGAAAGAGCAGTTACAGCTGCAACAGAAGTTAATAGGGAAGAGGAGGAAGATGAGAAAATAACAAAGAAATGTGTGTCAACATCAACAAATTAGGAAAAACATCAAAGACAAGAAACCAAAAAGCCACAAGTTAACTACCTACTGCTTCTGTTAAGCATACACCGCTGCTGCAGATCTCCTGTCACATTTGAAGGTGGTTAGGTGATTCCGTTCGTGAAGGTGGTTCAATGTTATTAACATATGCTGCATATCAATTCTTGAGGAATTGTGATGGGTGTCGAGATTGAGCATTGGTTTCAGCCATGAAACAGTGTTGCACTAGAACACTAATACTACTTTTTTTGTGCTACATTCTCGCGTTACAGTACATTATTAAGATATAAACTGATCCATTGAACATTAGCTTAGATTTATATAGATTTCATGAAAGCTTATAAATAAAGGTAAAGGCTTATCGTATAAAAGACACTAGTTATTCGGTTAGAATAGGATTTTTGGGATCAAGTCTCTAGATAAGATTAAAATTCTTAGGGAACAAGGTTCCTTCTCTTTAAAAATGTCACTACGTGATGTTAATTTTACTTTTGGAAATTAATTAATTTTATTTTGACTTGTTTTTAGATAGTTTGTTTTATGCCTTTAATTTTCCAGTTGCAGATTTTTCTCTCTTGTCCTCTGTCATCTGGTATCATAGCGAGGTTTAGCTACTGTAGCTGATGTGAAACGAAACAAGGGGGTTTATGGATTTTGGGGAAAGATGGAAGATGAAAGAAAATAACTAATAATTACCTAATGGATAAATCAAAGGTCTTTCACCTTTCCAGATTTCACGTCACTTCACGCCGCGCGCTCCTCGATCTTGACCTCACACCGCTTCACGTTGCACGCTCGATCTTAGCTTCACAGATAGGGTTTCATACCCTGTCATGGGAGGCACGCCCCCTCAAAGGGAAAAAATCTCAAAGCAATTTTTTCAAAATTCTAGGCTATTTTTATTGAAAGAAATTGAGCCTTTAAATAGGTCTACAAGTATTGACTTTTCACTGCATAACCGATGTGGGGCTATACATGAAAAAAGAATAAATAAAATAAAAGAAAAAATACACTAGACTCAAAAAGAAAATATAGACTCAATTCAATTTCTCTCATGACATTAATGTCCCCATCATTCTCACCTGGTGGAAAGAATGACCCCATCGAGTATAAATGAGGTGGTGGTGACTCGACACTGGATCTGGATCTGAAACTGCTATTGAGAAGCCGGTTCTCAGGTACCTGTCTTGTACCGATGACTTGTTGATGCTTATGATTCACAATTGTTGATCCGGAGACTTGTGTTTGTTGATGTCTGGTGTTGCATTCTCATGGGGAGGGGAGAATAAAAGAGAGGAGGAAAAAGAAAACAAGGGGCTTTTTTTTTAAAATATTTTGGTTGTGATTTTGTTCTAAAGATTTGAAATTTTGGCTGAGGATTTGATTTGGGGTTGAGATTTTGAGTTGTGGTTGGAATTTGAGGTAAGTTAAGCGATAATGAGGATATTGAAAAGATCTGTAATCTTTTTTTGGAATTTTGAGATGAAAAAAAGTGAACGAGTAATCTGCAACGACTCCTCATTGAAAATATCAATACATTTCAACACTCGCAATGAATGGTTCAAAAAATATTGTACCGATTTTACATCAGGAATCTTTTCAAAAAAAAACTTGTATCACAATTTAATTTCCATCACTTATTACTTTTTTCTAACCATGATCTGATACCAAATTTATATGAAACGACCCTATAATGTGATTATCAATGATAGATTTGAATTCGCAGCGTTTCACAAAAAATATGATCTTTGGTGGAAAAATAATTTAAAACTAATATTGCCATACGATGGGTTTAAACACGTAATTGCATTTGTAATGTAAATATTTCTAATTTTGATAGATCCAATACAATACTCGGTTAAGTGACAATAGTCCTATTCTCAATATCAAGATTAACAGATCACAAATATAACAGAATCACACAACTCTCACAATATTAGTGAAATGAATATTGATAATACTTTAGAGATAAAATTTGTGATGCATTTCAATTGATAAGCTGATGCAGAAAATCAAGATTTACCTGCTGAGAAACTCGTTCTCAGGTATCCGATAATATGTATGCACTGAACTTGTGTTGACGAGTGTGCTGATCTTGTAACTAAACCTTGATGTTGTTACTGTGTTGGTTGCAGGAAGAAACCTCGAAAGAGATTGACAGACTTGCTCAAACATGTGAGGGGATGGTGTAGGTAACTTATGCACGACCAGGTAGAGGTCGGGGCAGCAAGCGCTCGGAAGGAGGAAGCGTTGGAAGCTCACGCTCACGGGGAATGCATGCTGGGACGTGAGCACGCGTCGGGCGTGTTCGCTGCTGTTTCTCGCACAAGGCTGCGCGAATTATGGAATTATTGTCCATCGCCAGGGTATGAGGTGAAGGGGGGAGGTGCGGGCTTTGACGGCAGTTGGGGAGACAGATGTGAGATCGAACAAGTTGTCGAGGCTTCGTCGAAGATGGCTGGGCAATGGGCAGCAAAAGGGAAGGGAGAGGAGAAGATCAGGATGCCTGCTGGTGATGAGCGGGCTGTAGTAGGTTACGGGAAGGGAGCAGTCGATATGGGAAGGGTGGTGGGGATGTGTTGCCGCAAGTTGATGGAGAGAGAGAGAGGAAGGATCAGTCTTGTTGTTGAACCCAAACGCACAGAGGAGGAAAGGGGGGTTGGATGTGGGTTGGGTACTGGCGACTCTGTGCGTTTGGGTTCTCTGTTTGCAGGGGAAAAGAAGAGAGGAAAGTGGAAAAGGGTGGGGGCTACGGGTTGGTATTATGAACACTTTTTTTTGTTTTTTTGCTTTGTATTTTTTTGTATATTTTCAATGGCTGAGATGTGCCTGTGGAGAGGATAAGATTGAGAAATTGGGATAAGATTTGGATTATGGTTTCACACTCAAAGTCCAGGAGACTTGAATTTCAGACTCGAACTCATAAAAAGAGATTTTCATTACGAAAACTCAAAATTTTCATTAATTAACTTTCATTGACTTTTTTAATATAATTCCCTGCCTTTAATTAGGCTTACAACCTGATAACTTTCTCCACATAATCGATGTGAGACTAAAAGCTAAACACACGACTAATAAAGTAAAAAAATATAATAGATTCTGCATGAAAATAAAATACAGACTCTGACTAACTAGATCGATCTCGGGCGCCCTACATGTGCTGGATGTTCACAGTATTCTCCCATAGTAAGAGAAAACTCGACTCCGTCGAGTTAGGTGTAAAAGGCTCTCCTCATATTCTAACACAGCTGCGTCTACCTGCTGCAACTCATCATTTAATCGGTAATATTCATTTTCAAATAATCAGATATTTTTAGAATACACTAGATAATTTAATCATCTATAGTTTTATCAAATTTCACTGCTGTATTGGGATGAATATTTAGAAGTGAACTTAATATGGGGACTAAAAAAATAGTTCGGGGAAGGCTTACAACTAGTGGGTTGTTAGGGTTAAAGTCAAATACTTGTAATTTACTAAATACCCAACATTGAAAATTTGAATAATTTCAAAATCTTTAAAAGATATATAACATGAACATTGCAATTTGAATTCTACAAGATTATAAAAAAAATATGATACTACAATTTAAAACAAACAAATCATTAAGTGTTTTTAGGGAAACCATTTCGGATGAATTCGAACCATCATAAGTTGTCTAACACTAAAAGTTTTATACAACTTCCTGATGAAGCTCGTAATTATAGTTAGCGTTGCTTTATTCAAATATATTACTGATTTTTCATGCGTGGATCATGCGCATGTATGAAAAATGTGATGCGGACTCAGATATGCAGACTCAAAAAAATACTAGTAGTTGAGAGCTCAGTTTACTGTCTAACGTGTGCTAAAAGGGTCACTTGACCTTTTATTGGATATAATAGTTTTAGGCACTTTGGTTATTAGATCGACCATGTTCACGACCTTATTCAAAAGAGATTATCAGGCTCACCATCGTAAATATATATGACAATTTACCTGTTATATTAGAAATGATGTCAAGAGATTTCCTAACAGGTAAAGGCTAAAGGAATGCGTCTATTTGTTTCATCATAATGGAAGGCGTATGATTCTCCTATAATGGTATTCACTGAGTTTTCAGATATGGGCAGACCATAGATGCTAACATCCTTGACCTGACTACATTTGTCATTATATAGTTTCAAAATTTGTCTTCATAAACATGGGTGTTTGTTGGGACAAGGTATTGTTGCTTGTTCTCCAATGACAACTTATCAACTTGCTCTTTGAGTTTAATAAGTGTGATAGGATTTATCCTATGGTGTGACATGTCCGGAAAACTAGCTCCTGAGACTAACTGAATGGCGTGTTGGGTATCACGCATCAATGGTAACTTGCCCGGGAGGTCTTCAGAGAGGACATCGATAAGCTCCGTGATCACAGGGGAGGGTGTCGACAATAGAGGAGGAAGAGGTTGATGACCAGAGCAGACAATGATAGTAAAAGTTGACAGTAAAGGAAGTGGAGAGATGTGTCGCCAATAGAGCCGGAGAAAGGAAAGGAGCGGACGACGATTGCAGTAGCAACAAAAGGGATAATAGCCGTGGCACCTGGGAAAACAACATTAAACTCTTTAATCACAGAGGTAACTTTTGGGGAGATAGTGCTATCAGGCTTGGGGCTTCAATGAAAAATCTGTCAATGATGGCAATCTTAAATGTGATTGGACAGTTGGTAGCAACATGCCCATAACCTTGATAGTTGTAACACTTAATTATAGGACTAAGTGTGGAGAAGTCTCTTTTGGTGTTCTTGTCCTTACTTTCGGCACTTTTGTTGTTGGTGTCCACCTTGTATGCCGGTCTCTGTGCATGAACTTGGTGTGGATATTGACAGAAAGTGGTCTTAAATGTTGGAGCTTCGTGTTTCTGTCTCCTAAATGCGTGACTCAATTTGAGAATATCTAAGTCTTGGACTAAAGTTTAAGCTCCTTTAAGCTCAGTGATTTCACGTTTACAAAGCTCATGTTCTAGGTTTATTCAAAGTCCAGCACAAACTTGGGAAAAACTTGGACGTCACTCTGTTTGCCTAGTATATTATAACGATTGAGAAACTCGTCAAATTCGTTAACATATTTCTTGACAGATTTGTTGCCTTGGGAAATTTTGTGCCATCTGTCAAGAAGATATTTGTGGTAATGTGGTGGCACGTATTTACCCTTGAGTTCGTCTTTCATACAAGACCAAGTGTCTATTGGTTTTTAGCCACAAAGTACTCGCTTTTTTCACCACGTTGGTCCAGTATTGGCTCGTTTGTCTAGTCAGTTTCGTGATAGCGAACTTGACTTTTTCTATTTTAGAGAGCGGGTACCGGGAGAAGTACCAATCTATGTTGAGTAGCCAATTCAGAACAACTTGGGGATCACTTAAATGACCAGAGTAGTCTAAATGACCTTCAAAAGTCGGGACATCAATAGTGGAGATGTGAGACTTCTTATGTGCCATTTTTTAGATTTTTTTTATGCCAAAAAAATAAAAACTAATTTTCCTAATAAGTGCCTAAAACAAAACTCAAATTTTTTCCAGACCTAATGCAAATTTCCTACTTAACCATGATCTGATACTAAATTGATGTGAAACGAAAGAGGGGAGTCTAAGAATTTTGGGAAAAGATGAGAGATAAAGGAAAATAACTACTGATTACCTAATGGATAAATGAAAATGCCTTCCACCTTCTCGGATCGCATGTCGCTTCACGCCGCATGCTCCTCGACCTTGAGCTCACGCCGCTTCATGCTTTACGTTGCACACTCGATTTTAGCTTCGCAGTTAGGGTTTCACACTTTACCATGGGAGGCACGCCCCTCAAGAGAAAAAACCCCAAAGCAATTTTCTCAAAATTCTAGTTTATTTTTATTGAAAGCAATAAAGCCTTTAAATATGCCTACAAGTCTTAACTTTTCACTACATAACCGATGTGGGACTAAATATGAAAAAAAAGACTAAATAAAAGAAAAGAAAAAAAATACACTAGACTCAAAAATAAAATACTGACAATATTGATGTCCCCATCAGTAGCGCAACACTGTAGCATGTAGCATCACACTCTAGAGCGATACGGTAGTACTGGTACTTTAGCGCGAAACTCAGCATGACTAAAAGTCTAAAACCAAATGGTCTATCTCAAAGGTGATCACAATTCCTAATCAAATGCAGCATATGACGATATCAATGATGATATCGTACCACCTTCATGAAATTAGGAATCTGTCTTGCATCATTATGATAGAAGAGGACAAAAAAGATGAGGTTGCAATTCTGTTTGATGGAATACAATCCCTTTCTTTTTTACCTGCAGGAGAATGCTCACTCAAAGGCAGATCTGCCTTGGACCTCTTTAACCCTTTATGATCCGCATTAAAGCACTTTTATCCATGTCCTTTTTTGTGTCAGATCCCACCTGGGTTGGTGGACCACCCAAACTACATGTTTGGACCGCGCGGAGGTGGAGGCAGATCCACATGGATCACCTTAGTAGGTTGCTGGAGCCCCTGACATAACTGCTTGTGCTTGCTTTGCCTTGGCCCTGCTTTTAGAATAGTTTCAGCCATTGAGGAATGTCCTTACTCGTTTCCTTTCCCTAGATGGGCATGTCTCCAAAACCTCAACAACAGGCTTCTCTCTCTCTCTCTCTCTCTCTCTCTCTCTCTCTCTCTCTCTCATCTGCTTGGTTCACATTTAAATCACAGCCGAAAAATTACTATTTCAATTACTATTTCAAGCCAGAAGACGTTCTAAGTCAAACAATCACGTTTATTCAATAAACCTAGCGATAACTATTTATGTTGAAAGTTTGCGGTATGAACTGACTAGTTGTTACGTGTAACATTCATGAACGACAAGCTTATGTGAGTTGAACTTTTCTTTTGCAGGGAGCTGAATATGAAGAATTTGTAAAAGCTGCCACTACTGATAATGAAATTCAGTTTGTTGAAACCAAGGATTTAAGCATTGCTAAAGTTCTTTTCCCAAATATAGGAGCTGAAAAGCATTTCCTAGGCCTTGTGAAAAGTGAACCTGAGAGGTTTGAGAAATTTGGTAAGTTGGTGTGATTCTATATTTGTCTTCCCTAATTTTTTGATCCTTATGGTCTATTTTATGGTTTAAAATCTCAATACCATTATCTGTATCGGAAAATAGTTTTTAGTATCAATATTGTCAATATTGGCTCACAATATCGGCAATTTCATCCATATCAGCAATAACCATGGTTTTTTTTTCCAATGCCACTGGTTACCAGGTTCTTGAGCATTTTTTTTTGTTTTCATTTGTCTTACTGAAATTTTCTAGCTGTTAGTATTTTATGAAAGCATGTTCAGACAATTCTTGATATATTAGTTTAGTTGTGTTGGTTTGCGTGCATGGTAATAGAATGAACCAGTGTTAATAGAATGTTTGCAAAACTATTTTCTGTCAATTAGTTATTATTTTGCAATCAACACAAATTTCTCCCAATCACTAGATCTGTATCTTGACACTGATCCTTTGGCATACATGTCAGTGCATTCTCTAAGCAACTATTGAAACAAATTGCTTTTGCACTTACTATAACATTAGGCGTACAATGCCTGACTTCGAACTTTTATGTGGCGCACACGTTCATGGTTCTCATGACTACCTCTTGTTACCACTGTTAGCCTATTTTTGCTTGTTTTGCTTTTTTTTATTAGATGACTATATCCATCACTTTGTTACAATTTTATTTAAATTGTTTCTAATAATTTTTTCTTTCTAATTTTTCAGAGGAAAGCTTTGAAGAAGAGAAAATTTGCAATTTGTACAATATAACAAGTTCGCTTTAGTTACTACATTGACAGAACTTAATTCTGCCAGAGTCTATTCAAGTCCTATGAAAATTCAGGTCCCTTTTACTTATCCCCCCTTTTCCCTGTGCATTCTGCCTCTTCTTTCTAGTTTACAGTTTGTAAATGTCCTGTATGGCACTTCTATCCTGAAAATGTGTTTGGGTTAAACACTTAATTAAACCTAATATTTTATGGGCACTCTTTGGACACATTTATGTGACTTCACAATTTTTTATTACATTTATACTTCAAAAAGCACTTACCAAAGCCTTTTACTTGAGCACACTCCTTAATACACATTTTAAACAACTAGAAATATTTTCATTCTTTCTTTTCAAATTAAATACTACAATTTTACGAAAGAGATGTACGATAATGGTTTACATAAAATGTAATAAATCTAGGATATTTGGATATAGAAGTGAGGTTTGTAAAGTTTCCCTATGTGTAGATGATGTGCCTATATATTCATTTTTGCGCCATTATGTTCCTTTTTACTGGTTAAATGTAAGCATGTGCATCATGTCCTACCACGTATGTGCATCACATATAACTTCGTAAGGATACAGCTATTCTAACAGAGTGGTAGTTATATATACAATACAAATACATTTTTAGAACTGATTTGATAATCTAGTAATGAGAAACTGCTGAGTGAACCAAACAAGTAAAAGATTCCAATCATTCTCTATAAAAACTTTTCTTTAATTTATTTTAGGGAGGAAACTAGGTTGCTAATGATGCCTAGAGGCGAGGTTGTGGAAAGTGGACGGAAGTTGGAGGTTAGGGATCAGGGTTTTGGGCCCGAACAGGAGGTTTCTGTAGGAAAAACATAAATATTATTTTTTTTAAATTTCAAAATAAAAAATACGAGATACAACAACAACAACAACTAAGCCATTTGTCCCAAGTATTTGGGGTAGGCTACATGAACCAAAGAGAATTACGCGGAATCGGGCACATTGATCAACTTTCTCCACTCATTATTATCGAGCAATATGCCTTCACTAAGACCTTTAGCCTCCATATCTTGTCGTATTACCTCCATCCATGTTTTCTTTGGTCTCCCCTGCGCTCTTTTAACTTGCCCTAAATTGATATGCTCAACTCGCCGGATTGACGCATCGGTAGGTCTACGTCGCACATGACCAAGCCATCGTAGGCGGTTTTCTCTCATCTTCTCTTCTATTGAGGCTACACCTATCTTAGTACAAACGAAAAAAATGTTAGGCAATAAAAAGGTCAGAAAATAGGAAATATATTAAATGAAACACTTTTTGATGATTTATGAGTCTTATAGTTTATATGGAATGATCATAAATATAGTTTTTATAGCGAAAGTGGATCCATTAGTATACAATTCTAAAAAATAAACACAAAAAATATTAATACAATGAATAAGGAACGAATACCAATATAAAGAATTATAAATCAAAATATGAAAAGATGAAATCAATAACAAAGCTATTAAATAACGTAAAATAACTTTTGACAATATGTCGAAGCTGTTGTCAGTCACTGCGTATGGCTAAAAGACTAGAGGGTGACAGAGAGAGAGAGAGGTGTGGGAATATCCATTTTATTTTGCAAAGTTCGTAACAAGGCTTTACCCTGCTTCAGCCTATTGAAAAGCATGCTAAAACAAAGTTTCAACTCTCTAAAGTGTGCAAAATCAGAGCTTTAAGCCTTGAAGCATTCTGGGGGCTTTAAACTACTACTTGTACGAAGAAGCAGAGCATCCCTTGGACATTAATGATAGCTTATGCAGAAGCAAAGCATCCCTTCAACCACTAATACTATTTCGTGGAGTAGAAGTGAAGCATTGACCACTACTGCTAAAATGGGATTATAGGTTTTCTAGAGCACTGCCAAAAAAGACTTTAATAAGTTTCTTTCTTCAAGTAATTTTACAATAAATTGAAAAATACTTTAATAAAAGGTAGCAATTGAAGTTAAGCCGATTGGGCATTCATTGTTAAATGTTAAAATGCAATGTCATACTTTGTTAATTCTATTTTCTTTTTTTAGAGAAGTAGAGTGGAGTTAGAATGTTTTTAAAGTTAATTTTCTCTTTAATAAAAGATTCAACACATTTCATCTGCCAACAACTTCTAATTCCTTGAGCTCATAAACTTGCAAAAGGATCATAGCCAATATAGGCCATTCAAACTCGAGACAGAAAGCCAAATTGTTAATTGTTATATAATCTAACATTGTAATGGACTCATCCCATTCCTAGTAAGTTTTAAAATATCCATACTGGATATTGATTGTAGTTTTTGGTATAGGAATTAGCAGTATTGGTTGTTTTGTCTTGTCGTATCAGTAATCAGTATTGGGCATTTTGTGTCACTGTGCAGTCATATCACTGTGGTCTATGTCATATTGGGTTCTATTGGTAATATCAGTACCGCGCATAAATTTCAATACCGAGCGATATCTCAAACCTTGGTTTTTAGCTATCCACTTGTAGTGAAACCAAATTGAGACTTGTTTGTGCTTCTTCTCCCCTTAGACTCAAGCCATAGGTGCGGCTAAATAAGGCCTAGAGGGGCAAAGCCTCCCTTTGAAGCAGTTGGGCCTATGAGAGCCAAGATGAACCTCTTGCAACCAGCTGAGGGATAGGTGTTCCAAGTCTTTTGTGTTCCTACAGAGGGCACCAACTGTTGCAGATGGAAACTACCAAAGAAGCACGACCAAACATTAAATTTCAAACCATGACTTTTGACTCTTACCTTAATAAGTCGATCTAGGGAGGTGGAGATGACTCTTGGCCTAAAACCTATGAGCTCAAGTCAGAAGTCTCAGCGCAAGAATAGTAAATGTATGCTTTGAGTGTTAGTTGGTGTGCCCATTTATACATGTCGGTGAGGGTAGTTTAAATATTTCGACGGTTGACCTTTCGATTGGAGAGGGGTAGGTGTCGATGTCAGGCTCATAGTCAGTTGCGGACCAAAAAGGACTAAGGACACCTATCTTGTATCTTGGGCCAGTTGGTGATGATTCATTTTAGGTAGAAACTAGTTCGTTGGAGACGAGTTAGAATTAATTGAGCCAGTAAGCTATCCCAAAAAAAATGCCAAATGGTGGGGTTTGCACCATATCTGAGACTGAGTTCACATGTGCAATGCACTAAATTGGTTAAAGGAAATCAAGATAGTTTCTGACCGAAAAGCCTCTAAACCTTGACTCAATTACCAATTTAAAGTCTCAATGCAAGAATAGTTAGGCGGTAATGCGTAACCTGAGATGTTGATTATTGTGCCCAATTATACATGTTTGCGAGGTTAGTTTAGGAATTTCCGCCTGTGGAGTGCTAGAGTTAGGAGCGTGCATTAAGGGAGGATTCGTTGGGGCATTCCCAAGAAAGCCTTTTCATCTCAAGGGAGGACTTGAAGTGTGGGCATGTCCCTCCAAGTTTAGCTCCATGTCATCAAAAAAAATATCCTTGTCTAATTCAATAAGGCAGAATGAACAAGTACTATCCGAGATGTTTGAATCCATAGGCTCCTTGTCATGCCCCGCTTCCCTAAATACGCGGAAATGACACATGGCGAGAGTCCTCGACACGTATACGCGAGGAGAATACTCCATATGTACATGCTAAGCCTTATGTAACTTGAGCAATTTATATAAATCAACTAAAATAATATGATAGCCAATGCAATATAACATATAAATTTTCAAACATGATAACATCATTTTATGAATAATCAAACAGAACAATTATTGAGTCCAATATATAGAGAATCAAAGAAAATCGATAAGAATAAGAGAGCAAAAAAAGTACCAAGATTGGGTGATCAAGCAAAAAGACCTCCAGACGTCTGCCGTTGCTTCGCAAACTCGTCAGTAATACGTGTGATCTTCCCCAAATATCTGATCAACAGACTAAAATATCTCTAGACCTGGATATGCAAATTCAGGAGTGTCAGAAAACTCTC
The DNA here is from genome assembly GCA_038442645.1 of Agave tequilana. Classification (NCBI taxonomy): domain Eukaryota; kingdom Viridiplantae; phylum Streptophyta; class Magnoliopsida; order Asparagales; family Asparagaceae; genus Agave; species Agave tequilana. Next base: position 31,275 of record JAVJIF010013684.1, read on the forward strand.
ATCGAGTGTATAAAATGAAAGAAATCGGTATGATATAATATAATAATAAACAATATTTTTTAGTCATATTACAAATATATTACCAGTACAATAACATATGATACATGAATAAACAGTGAATAAGTCAATCTGTGTTAGAATCATGGGTCAGGTGTTTATCAACGTCTGTAAATACATCAAACGAGCACACATCAATTTACTGTACATTATGGAAGATATGTTTTTATTAATTATATTAACAAATATCAATTGCCACATAATGTAAACGCATCATATACTATGCCTACTACACATGTCAATTGAGGCTCTATGTTATTTGAAATTGATAGATGGAGATATTGTTTGTATTTTAGGTGAGTCTCATACATACCCTGAACCATGACCAACACTCCTAGCGCTGAATCAGGCCCTACCGCTAGGTAGTCATGTAACATGTATAACAAGATAAATAGGACGGGATGCCAGTCACCCCCACCGGAGCCCTGCAATGAAACCCTCTTTCGACTGAGCATCCTGTATATCAGGTCCTCCCAAAATACAGACACCGTCTCCTCTATCAATTTTTTCAATCTCGATGTAAGTTGTTTAATGTCATTGTCCTTTCTTTTACTTAGATTACTAAGATTAATCAATGTCCATGTTATCTAGATTATTGGGATAATATGATAACAATAACGGTAACAGTGGCAACAATATAAACAAATCCAATATCACAGTAGAATAATGTATCAATATTTTCTCAGTAATTTTAGTAACATGAATTATACTGTTAACATGACATGTACTAATTCGTCAATATGCAGTCTCATATAGAACTAATCAAGGTCCCATCTATATGTACTAGGATATAACAATAACCGACCCTTTAACCTTTGATCTTAATACAATCATCATAGGCATCAATGTATTATTCCTCAAGCTTAGTGAATGATCTGTACACTTCAGAAACACTAACCCAAGAGTCACCTAAATAGAACCAGCTAAAGCCCATACCAAGAGTAAGTCCATATTTTCTCTTATTTAATTAAACTTTAAGATCCAAATGAATTTTCCTCTAAATTATCACCAAATAAAGAAAATCAAATCTAATAAATAATTCACATAAAAATCCACACATTTAATTAGACTCATGAACTAATCCAACCTGAAGATCAAATCGAATTACAATCTATAATTTATCACAACGAAAACTAAATCCAAAAGATAAACTATTAACAAAAACTGATGGATAAGCACTCACATCTCAGTGACAAAATACAGAGTCTATATACATTTAAACATCAAGGGTATATCAGTTCTATTATCATAATCTAAACTCTCCTATAATATAATAATCTATTGTGATAATCAATCACGTTCCTCATAGATTAATAGAATTTAAAGATTGAATAAAGACATTCAATTAAATTAAGGCGTTGCTCCATATCTCTCATTACTTAATTTGATCAAAATTATAAGTTAACACCCACTTCAATCAAGCCGAACCACATGTCCAAAGATCAAAGTGACAAATTAACCGTATATTGCACAACTCACTATTTATGATTATTTTTAAATATTTTTATTTTCTCAATAACAATCAATTAATAACTCTACCAAAATTTTCCGCAATGAATAGTCATTTGCTCAAATTATATATATATATATATATATATATATATATATATATATATATATCATAAAGTATACATGAACAAATCAGAAAATTCAAGATAAAATATTAAATCTTTTATACTGAAATTTAAAACAATACAATTTCTGGTAGGAAATTAACTAGACAAATTAATAATTAACATTAAACAAATATATTGTCATTGAAATAATATATCAATAATAAAACTTGATTTATTTAAAACAGTCAAAAACACTCACAGAGTTATTCAATTTATATATATTTGAACATGAACAATAATTTAATGTGCATAACAATAATTAAACATGAACAATAATTAAATATAAAATATAATTGTTGAAAAAGTTAAAACACTCACTTGAGTTATCGCGGATGCGTAGCTCGATCTCTCGCGGTTCCAACGCTTTGAAGAACGCTCGAATCGGGTTTCGGACGATAGAGATACGACCAGAACACTAAACCTAAAGGCAAATGGGTCTGGATTGCTTAACGGGTCTGTTCTGGTTGCTTGTCTGACTCTGGTCCGATATGCAGTTGAGGAGCAGGTCTGGTGAAAAGCAAGTCAGGTGAGGTTTCTAACTTGAAGAGGGACCTGGATCTCAAACAGGGTCGGGTCTGTTGACTTGTGGGTCGGGTTGAGTGGCTTTAAAAATGGATGCGTGTCGGGTTTGTTGAAATTGAAGGAGAGAGAAAATGAGGGAGAGAAGGGAGAAAGGACGCGGGTGAGGGAGAAGGGGGAGTGGTGGCTTGCAACAATGGTGGCGGAGCCCAGGCGCGGTCGGCGTGGCAGTAGCGAGCGCGTCGGAGAGGAGAGGAGGTGACGTAGGCGATGGGAGGAGGTGATCGTCAGTGGTTGATGGGTTCAGGCGAGGCTGGCAGTGATGGTGGTGCAGCACGGCGTAGGGAAGAGAGGAAGGAGATGTGTTGCTTGGGGTGGTGCTGACGTGACAGTAGGGATCTCACCGAGGAGTAGGTGACTACATGCGGGTGGCAGTGAGGTGGCGGGTTCGTAGCGTGGGTTGCACGCGATGCTTACGGTGAAGAAGATAGGAAGAGCTTGGCCTGTGGAGGCATCGACAACGGGCATCAGCGCAACAACTAAGGGAGGTGCTACAGGAGGTGGTTGGCTGTAGGGAGGAGAAAGAGAGGAGGGTGGTGGAGCAGGGGAAGCAGCACTCTGCTTGTGCACGTGGGCTGGTGGTGCGCTCACGTGCAGGTGGCAGTCGCGTCGCATATGGGCTAATATTCGCTAAAATTTGGGGTGAATGGAACATTCTGGTTCGACTCATGCCATGAAAAATTTGAGTGATTCCACCACTCATGATCGTAAGTATTAGCGACGTGATCATTATTTATTTGGGCATAATATTGTATTGTGTTTACATGATTTTGAACAAATTTGGGGTATTGATATGCATGTGGGCACTTAAGATAGAATGACTTAGACAGTCGCATATGGGACATGGTTCTTGAATGCAAGGTGCATGTGGTTGCTCAAGAGATAGAAATTTATCAGTTTTTCTATGTAAAGCATCAAATCAATCTAAGAAATTCAGCACATCATACATCCCTACTCTTCAAAATCAGAACTTTTCAGGCCGCAACCACAAACAATCAACTTGTTTTCACAAAAATTAGCAATCAACAATCAATTCCTAAGAACTAAGGTTAATCCTAGACACAACTAGACAACTCCTAACTAGTTTAGATTGATTGCAGGCTTACCTATTACGCCTGTCAAACAAGCGATTTGGTTCTTCCTCCAGGCGGTACTTACTATTTTCAACCATTATTTAATCCTAGACACAACTAGACAACTCCTAGCTAGTTTAGATTGATTGCAGGCTTACCTATTACGCCCGTCAAATAAGCGATTTGGTTCTTCCTCTAGGCGGTACTTACTATTTTCAGCCACTATTTCTAGACAAGAAAGCTCTTCAATCTTTCCTTTAGGCCAGACAGCTACAATGACTAAGTCACCTTTTCTAGATAAGGAAGTTCTCTCTTGCAAGTTTGAAAGTGCTCCCGGAGTTGTCTTACAATGGGTCCACCTAATTAAGCTCGAAAGTCTTTAAGGGCCAACGTCTAGTGAATTTTATTTAAAAGGTTTAAGTCAATACAAATGAGGTGGGTGATTTTTGAACCAAGGAAGAGTCATGAAATTCTCACCTTATGTTGTGGGTATGCCCTTAAAATGTGTTAATTATGCAACAAATCAAATACAACAAGTCAACTGCTTGTCCTTAACTAAATGTATGAAATTGTGCAAAAAAAAGTTTTTTTGGCAATAATGGCAACCATGTTAAAGTTAGTACAATAAAAAAAAAATCCTAAATGCAAACTAAATGATGCATGCCCTAAGGAAGAGTCTACTTTTGAAATCCCATTTTTAATTTAGTGTAAGTTGCGATGATATTTTTTTAATATGTGAAAGAAAAAATAATAAGAGAGGAAGGATCTGATGTGATTTGTGATAGTCAGAAACTTCAAATGAAGCTACCACGTGGATCCTTACTTTTGCTCCTCCAGTAGCGCTTCCTTGCTCCTGTTGTACATGAGAAAGGAAAAGAAAAAATAATTTCTATTTTAATAAAGAAAAACAAGCAAAAATATCCCCGACAACGGCGCTAAAATTTGATTTGTTGAAAACAGTTATCGTTAAAACTGCAAACAAATGCAAATTCACAGTTAAATCTAAACTAGTTAAGCAAGTAAAGCAACATGATCAAGTCGAATCCTCAGGGAGATTTGTGTTGACATTCTTAATTAAAGATGATGGAAGAATATCGATTTTTTATATTTTCTTTTAAGTAAACATGTAAAAGTTTTCATCGTAAATCAATCTAAGTAAATATTTAACTTTTGAAGAGATCACAATTTTTAAACGATTTTTGAGTTATAATCAATCTAAGTTCCGTGGCTTGAAATTCTAAATCATACAGATTACTTTATTCACCTATCTATTCGTCATACTTCAAAAGTATTAATAAGCATAAAGTATCTCAATGATAATAAATCAATAAATAAAATTGATGCGAAAACTTAGTCTCAGGTATAAACTATCTCCTGAATAAATCCTAGAGTATAGTCTATCTTGGATTTAAATCAAACACATCAATAAAATAAAAGTGTATTGATCTATTCATTTGTAATACCCTGTTCCCAGAATACGTACTTAGTTGCGTATTCAGTTTTCGACCGTATTTTTCGATTTACTTCCTGTATTTGACCGATTTCAATTTCAAATATCATTTTCCAATATATTAGGTTTTCTATGATTTTCTGGATTTTTCCTGAATTAAAATAAATTTCTTCAAAACCGGTGTCGACCAGTGTCGCTGATCGATTCCTGGATTTTTATTTTACAAACGGTTAAGAATTTCTAGAAGAGTCTTTAGACCTTATTTCTTAGAATGATATTTCCTACTTAAATACTTTTTCTGAGAATTTTATGAATTTATGAAAATTTCAACGGAGTCGGTAAATTACTGATTCCGGGATTTTTAGTTTTAAAACTATAAAGTATTTCTTCAAACGGATTTCACTATACGTCTTCATATATTATTATTGATTTTTGGTAAAATTTACGAGTCGTTCCGAGATACTTGAATTTCGGACGATTTCGGTATTTCCCGAAATGTTTTCCGCATCCTCGACTTAAACCCGGGAACTGGTATTTTCAATATTTTATTTTCTAAATCCAAGAGAAAATATCTTCTCCTTTATGATTTCTTTTCTTTTTCCTTTCCTTATTTCTTTCCTCCACAACCACAAGTTTTTTTTTCATTTTCCAAAATTCCATTTTCTCCAAAAATTCAACTCCACACATTTTCTCACCTACTTCCTCATTAAATGCCCATCTTTTCTCTCTCTCCCATGGCCGGCCAAGTGGTGGCTAGGAGAGACACCTCACCTCCCCTTTTTGCACAAAACCCCCTCTCAAATTCTTTATTTGCATCTCCTTTACAAAATCAAATCCTATATAAGTTTTCTTTTACATTCTTTTGCTCTTTTCTTCACTTCACCAAGAAAATAGCCTTCACCATTTCCTTCTCCATCTCAAACCCTAACTCCAAAGCTCACCTAGGTTTTCATCTCCATCTCTAGCAACCATCTCTACCTTGGATTTGGATCGCATCTCTCTTCGTCGGAAGTATCGCCAAGGATCGAGTGGGTGATACCGTTGACTACGATCTCTTCCGAACTCGCATAGAACTTCGATTAACCGTTCGAGGTGAGTATATTTACTCACCAAGACTTGTAAACTCCTTTGTGTACTTGTGTTGACAAATCATGCACACTTGTGACATAAAAATCATATTTTTAGACCCTCAAACAAAACCCTAGAAATCTGTTCTGTTTGCTGTTTTCCCACGATTAGTCGACTAGACCTAGGGACTAGTCGACTAATCCACTTTAGTTGAAACTTAACCTTTTCTGATTTCACAGTTTTAGTCGACTAGACCAGATTTCCAGTCGACTAGAGACCCCTAGTCGACTACCCATTTCTCCCCAGTCGACTCCTGTTTTCCTGAAATAAAACATCAACTCTCTGTATCTCAGACTTAGTCGACTTAGGTATCATTAGTCGACTAGTAGTTCCCTGTTAGTCGACTACCCTTACAACCCTAGTCGACTAACTTTCCCTGAAACAGAACCCAACTCTCTGTTTCCCAGTTTTAGTCGACTCATCCAGACTAGTAGTCGACTTAAGACCCCTAATAGTCGACTAACCCTTCCACCTAGTCGACTAATTCTGACTGTTTGACTTAGTTGATTCTGTTCTGAATTTGGATCTTATTGTTGATACATGTATGGCATATTATTTTTGTTCATGCTTCATAACTGGTACTACATGACATGTTACTTGATAGACATTATCTCATATTACTTCATGACTTGTTATTACATATCATCGCTCCATAACTTGTTAAAATGTGAATATCACCACTTATCATGCCATCACTTGAACCAAGCATGATACACTTGACTTTTGCATAAAATGGACCAACTTACACATGGGTCGGGGGAAAACATGCGGATATCGATATGTGTTCGTGTTTACAGTGGCCTTTAGGAATGTTGTGCAACTCATGTTCCGGTCTGACCTGTGGGCCTCCAGGGGACCGAGGGGAGTGCTTGCTCCCTCTATTACTGGTACCATCATGTTAAGGGCATACATAAGTCCCTCCTGTTTAGCCTAGCGGCTGGCTTCCGTCACCAAGCAACGGAACAATCCTGGACCGTTATCCCGGGCATGTACGGGGTCCACTGTAAACATAGTTCGTCGATACAACCGCTGTTTCCAATAACAACCTTGCTTTACTAGGATATGGATCTATGTGCTCTGGGACGCTGGGTCACATAGCTAGATATCACAGTAAGACAAGTAATAATAATAAGACGTCAACTGTAGATTTATTGTATTTAGGATTTTATCTCCTCATGCTTTTCATACTTGTTAGTTGATATTCCTTATAACTGTTTCATCTTTCCTTATTCATGTCCCTTAGCCACTTGGCTATAGTTTGTTATTGTATATGTCTTGACTCCTTGGATTTGCACATTCAGATTCCGAAGCTTGGAACGAAGTGGAGCCATCCACAGAGGACCAAGCTTACTTTAGTGAGCAGGCGGACTAGTTCCAGTCCCTTCGTGCCAGACTTACCTTTTGACTCACGAGATCCTCTTTCTACTTGTGAGCTTTTTGTATACATATTTGTATATATTTCTTTTGGACTTGGTTATGATGTAATACACATGTAATGTGTAATACTTTTAATATCCTGTGATAACTTTGTATGTGTACTTCTTGTGTTGGCATATGTATTGATACCACGCTTTGTCGTGTACTCTGTTTCTTGTTGTACCTTTTGCTTAGCGTATATACGTGTGGGGCATTATCTGACCTACGTATATACGTCGCAGTGACGTCCCTGTATTCGTGGAATCGGGGCGTTACAGGTTGGTATCAGAGCCTAGGCTCTCACACCTGAAGTACAATCGAGCGGCAAATTTTAATAATTTGCTGATGCCAACTACAATATACAAAGTTATTAAGTCCTCCTTGATTCCTTCTTGATTCCTTCCCTTGTATCCTAAACTCCTTCCATTTGTTTCCAAATTCCAGTTATCTTTCCCAACTCGGTATGGAGCGAAGGACGGGCCGTAACCACTCGGGGCAAGCTTCGAATGGACCCACGGGAGAGAATGTGGATATTTTGAGGGTCATTCAGACCATGATGGAAAACCAGCAGCAGCAGACTGAACTCCTCAGGTAAGAATTGGCAGCACCGAAAGAGCAGAGGCCCGGAAACATTTCAGACTTCAGACGGCTGCAACCAGCTATCTTCACGGGAGATGAGAAACCATTGGATGCTGAACAATGGTTGACGGATACCACAGATCTGCTGAATGCAGCCAGGGTACCAAAGGAGAACCAAGTTGAGGTCGCCAAGATTCAGTTGAAAGATGTTGCTAGAACTTGGTGGCTTGCTGAAGAGGCCAGACTGGAGAAGCCTGTCACCTGGGACACATTCTCCAAGAGCTTCTATAACAGATTCTTCCCTGCTACTGCTCAGAAGGACATGGAGGAGCAGTTCATCAGACTCCAGCAGTGGAACAAGTCCGTGGATGAGTATGCCGCGGAATTTCTCAGACTCAGCCGCTTTGCTCCGTACATGGTAACGGATGAGGAGAAGCGAGCAAGCAGGTTCCAGCAGGGCCTGCAGATGGACATACAGGTCTTCTTGATGCCCCAGCAGCTGAAGACTTATTCTGAGGTTCTCACCATAGCTCGAGAGGTGGAGCGTGGGCTTGAGAAGAAGAAAGTTGACCAGATGGGGAGCCAGACCATGAAGAGGCCATTTGTACCAATGGGAAGAGGAGGCCCATATAGAGCAGCAAAGGTTCAGAGACAACCATTCAGACCAGCTCCTTACCAGACGGCCCAACCATTTACATTCTGTAGCTATTGTCAGAAGCCGGGCCACATTCGTCAGAATTGCCGGAGGGCAAATGGGTTGTGTTTGGTGTGTGGATCACGGGATCATTCTATAGAGACCTGTCCACACAGGAGATTGGGGGTAGCCAACCAGACTTTGCCAGCACTTCCAGGACCCAATGGACAGAGAGTGCTACCAGGGCCACTTGGGCAGAGGAATCGGGGACCAGTGATGAGGAGAGCTCTTCCCCTTCCGCCACAGCATGTTGTTCGCCCAGTCCAGAGAGGAGCCAGGACTGCAGCAGGGCGTGGTAGAGGTCAGGCTTACACTCTTACAGCAGAGGAGGCCGAGACTTCAGAGGAAGTGATAACAGGTAACATCAGAGTTCATTCAAAACCTGTTCTCGCTCTCTTCGATTCAGGTGCATCCCACTGTTACATCTCCGACCATTTTGTGGCTTTGCATTCTATACCTGTTAGATCATTAGACCATAAATGGGAGATAAGTACAGGGAATGGGGTAGTCATATCTTCTAGAGTTTGTACTGATTGTCCAGTAGAACTTTGTGATAAGACCTTGGCCATAGATATGCTCGTACTAGACACCAAAGGGTACGACGTAATCTTAGGTATGACCTGGCTCAGTCAGTACTATGCAGTTATTGATTGTAGGGAGAAGAAGATTAATTTCAGAATCCCTCATCAACCGGAGTTCCAATTTAGTGGAGAAGTGAAGTCTACCAAGGGAAAGACACGGATGACTACTTCGGAGGTTCAGAAGCAGAAGGTACCGGTGTGGGATGAATTCCCAGGAGTGTTTGCTGAAATCTCAGGGCTGCCACCTGAAAGGATGATCGAGTTCTCTATTGACACAGTTCCAGGAGCAGCTCCTATATCCAAGGCTCCGTACAGGATGGCACCGACGGAGTTAGAGATTTTGAAGAAGCAACTGCAGGAATACTCAGACAAAGGATTGATTAGACCAAGTACTTCACCCTGGGGAGCTCCAGTGCTATTGGCGAACAAGAAGGATGGTGGTAAGAGGCTTTGTATTGATTATAGGGAATTGAACAAAGTTACCATCAAGAACAAGTATCCCTTACCCAGGATTGATGATCTGTTTGATCAGCTTCATGGAGCCCGGGTATTCTCTAAATTAGATTTACAGTCGGGTTACCATCAGCTGAGGGTGAAGAAAGAGGATATCCCAAAGACTGCATTCAGGACCCGTTATGGCCACTATGAGTTTCTAGTTATGCCTTTCGGAGTCACCAATGCCCCTTCAGTTTTCATGGATTTGATGAACCGAGTGTTCTCGCCCTATCTGGATCAGTTTGTTGTTGTTTTCATAGATGACATCCTGATCTATTCAAAGAACAACAGGGAGCATGCAGAACACTTGAGAATTGTATTGCAGACTCTCCAACAAGAGCAGCTTCATGCTAAGAGGAGCAAGTGTGATTTCTGGTTGGACAGCATAGCTTTCCTTGGACACATAGTTTCAGCAGAAGGGATTTCAGTTGACCCCAGCAAAATCCAGGCAGTGAGAGATTGGCCGATTCCGAGGGCGGTGACTGAGATTAAGAGTTTTCTTGGACTAGCCGGATATTACAGACGCTTTGTCCAGGATTTCTCTAGGATTGCAGCTTCATTGACCAGGCTCACCAGGAAAGGGGAAAGGTACATATGGACAGAGGAGTGTACCGCAGCATTTGAGCAATTGAAGCAGAGGCTCATTTCAGCTCCAATCTTGAAGACTCCCTCAGGAAGAGGAGGGATGGTCATATTCAGTGATGCATCAGGAAAAGGCCTGGGATGTGTACTTATGCAACATGATCATGTTATAGCATATGCATCTAGGCAACTGAAGACTCATGAGCGGAATTACCCAACTCATGACTTGGAGCTAGCAGCTGTGATATTTGCATTGAAGATCTGGAGGCATTATCTTCTGGGAGATAAAGTGTTGATATACACTGATCACAAGAGCCTCAAGTATATTTTCTCACAGAAAGAGTTGAATATGAGGCAGAGGAGGTGGCTTGAACTGATGGCGGACTATGATATTGACTTGCAATATCATCCAGGCAAGGTCAATACAGTTCCAGATGCACTGAGCAGGATGCCAGAGAATAGAGTGCTTGTCCAGCTCACTCAGCAGAAGGAGTTGATTCGAGACTTCATCAGATTGGACTTGATGTTAGTTCGAAGGACTGAGAAGGCAGGACAGTTCATGACTTTGCAGATTCAGTCAGCATTGATTGATGAGATCAGGGAAGCTCAGAAGGAAGATCCCAGGTTACAGACATTCCGAGCTCAGGTAGAGGCGGGATTGAGAACTGATATCTGTATTCATCCAGATGGTACCTTATATTTTAGTGGCAGACTTTGTGTTCCCCAAGGGGAAGTTAGACAGAAGATTTTGGCAGAAGCACACAGTTCAGCATATTCCATCCACCCAGGGGGAAACAAGATGTATCAGGACTTGAAGAAGCAGTTTTGGTGGAATGCTATGAAGAGGGAGATAGCTCAGTTTGTAGCCAAGTGCCTGGTGTGCCAGCAGATAAAGATAGAGCATCAGAGGTCAGCTGGACTTCTACATCCTTTGCCGATACCCGAATGGAAGTGGGAGCACATCACCATGGATTTTGTCACGGCATTACCTCGAAGTCCTAAAGGTAATAATGCTGTGTGGGTAATCATTGACCGTCTCACCAAGTCAGCTCACTTTATACCATTCAGGGTGGGACAGTCAACGGAGGTCTTGGCAGACAAGTACATGAAGGAGATAGTTCGTCTGCATGGAGTTCCAGTCAGTATTGTTTCAGATAGAGACACCAGATTCAGATCCCATTTTTAGGAGAGTCTCCAAGAAAGTTTGGGGACCCGTCTGAAATTCAGTACATCATATCATCCTCAGACAGACGGGCAATCTGAGAGGACTATCCAGATCCTTGAAGATATGCTAAGGGCCTGCATGATTGAGTTTAAGGGATCTTGGGAAGATCATCTTCACTTGGCTGAGTTTTCTTATAACAACAGCTATCAGGCAAGTATCAAGATGGCACCTTTTGAGGCATTGTATGGAAGGAAGTGTCGGTCACCGATTTGTTGGGATGAAGTCGGTGAGAGGAGACTTTTGGGGCCAGAGATTCTGATTCAGACAACAGAGAAAGTCAGAGTCATCAGAGATCACCTCAGGACAACTCAAAGCCGTCAGAAGAGTTGGGCAGATTCTCAGAGAAGGCCATTGGAGTTCCAGGCAGGAGATCATGTGTTCTTGAGGATATCACCTACCAGAGGAGTGATCCGGTTCGGTATTCGTGGAAAGCTGAGTCCGAGATATATCGGCCCATTCGAAATTTTGGAGCGAGTGGGAGATGTGTCTTACAGATTGGCCTTACCTCCATCTTTGGACGGTGTGCACAATGTTTTCCACGTATCTCAGTTGAGGAAATATGTAAAGGATGATAGTCATATTTTGGATCATTCCGAACTGGAACTACAGCCAGATTTATCATATCAGGAGAAGCCGATGGCCATTTTGGATAAGAGTGTGAAGACACTGAAGAACAAGGCTATACCATTGGTATTGGTGTCTTGGAACAGACATGCACCGGGAGAAGCCACATGGGAACGAGAGGATGTTATCCGAGAGCGTTACCCTCAACTCTTCACATCTTGATTTGGTAAAAACTCTTTCCTTCTATTCTTTTCTACTGTTATCTCTCTTCTTTTCCTTATCTATCTGATTACCTTTCCTGTTACCTTTCACCTTATGAAATTTCGAGGACGAAATTTTTGTAAGGTGGGTGGATTGTAATACCCTGTTCCCAGAATACGTACTTAGTTGCGTATTCAGTTTTCGACCGTATTTTTCGATTTACTTCCTGTATTTGACCGATTTCAATTTCAAATATCATTTTCCAATATATTAGGTTTTCTATGATTTTCTGAATTTTTCCTGAATTAAAATAAATTTCTTCAAAACCGGTGTCGACCAGTGTCGCTGATCGATTCCTGGATTTTTATTTTACAAACGGTTAAGAATTTCTAGAAGAGTCTTTAGACCTTATTTCTTAGAATGATATTTCCTACTTAAATACTTTTTCTGAGAATTTTATGAATTTATGAAAATTTCAACGGAGTCGGTAAATTACTGATTCCGGGATTTTTAGTTTTAAAACTATAAAGTATTTCTTCAAACGGATTTCACTATACGTCTTCATATATTATTATTGATTTTTGGTAAAATTTACGAGTCGTTCCGAGATACTTGAATTTCGGACGATTTCGGTATTTCCCGAAATGTTTTCCGCATCCTCGACTTAAACCCGGGAACTGGTATTTTCAATATTTTATTTTCTAAATCCAAGAGAAAATATCTTCTCCTTTATGATTTCTTTTCTTTTTCCTTTCCTTATTTCTTTCCTCCACAACCACAAGTTTTTTTTTTTTCATTTTCCAAAATTCCATTTTCTCCAAAAATTTCAACTCCACACATTTTCTCACCTACTTCCTCATTAAATGCCCATCTTTTCTCTCTCTCCCATGGCCGGCCAAGTGGTGGCTAGGAGAGACACCTCACCTCCCCTTTTTGCACAAAACCCCCTCTCAAATTCTTTATTTGCATCTCCTTTACAAAATCAAATCCTATATAAGTTTTCTTTTACATTCTTTTGCTCTTTTCTTCACTTCACCAAGAAAATAGCCTTCACCATTTCCTTCTCCATCTCAAACCCTAACTCCAAAGCTCACCTAGGTTTTCATCTCCATCTCTAGCAACCATCTCTACCTTGGATTTGGATCGCATCTCTCTTCGTCGGAAGTATCGCCAAGGATCGAGTGGGTGATACCGTTGACTACGATCTCTTCCGAACTCGCATAGAACTTCGATTAACCGTTCGAGGTGAGTATATTTACTCACCAAGACTTGTAAACTCCTTTGTGTACTTGTGTTGACAAATCATGCACACTTGTGACATAAAAACCATATTTTTAGACCCTCAAACAAAACCCTAGAAATCTGTTCTGTTTGCTGTTTTCCCACGATTAGTCGACTAGACCTAGGGACTAGTCGACTAATCCACTTTAGTTGAAACTTAACCTTTTCTGATTTCACAGTTTTAGTCGACTAGACCAGATTTCCAGTCGACTAGAGACCCCTAGTCGACTACCCATTTCTCCCCAGTCGACTCCTGTTTTCCTGAAATAAAACATCAACTCTCTGTATCTCAGACTTAGTCGACTTAGGTATCCATTAGTCGACTAGTAGTTCCCTGTTAGTCGACTACCCTTACAACCCTAGTCGACTAACTTTCCCTGAAATAGAACCCAACTCTCTGTTTCCCAGTTTTAGTCGACTCATCCAGACTAGTAGTCGACTTAAGACCCCTAATAGTCGACTAACCCTTCCACCTAGTCGACTAATTCTGACTGTTTGACTTAGTTGATTCTGTTCTGAATTTGGATCTTATTGTTGATACATGTATGACATATTATTTTTGTTCATGCTTCATAACTGGTACTACATGACATGTTACTTGATAGACATTATCTCATATTACTTCATGACTTGTTATTACATATCATCGCTCCATAACTTGTTAAAATGTGAATATCACCACTTATCATGCCATCACTTGAACCAAGCATGATACACTTGACTTTTGCATAAAATGGACCAACTTACACATGGGTCGGGGGAAAACATGCGGATATCGATATGTGTTCGTGTTTACAGTGGCCTTTAGGAATGTTGTGCAACTCATGTTCCGGTCTGACCTGTGGGCCTCCAGGGGACCGAGGGGAGTGCTTGCTCCCTCTATTACTGGTACCATCATGTTAAGGGCATACATAAGTCCCTCCTGTTTAGCCTAGCGGCTGGCTTCCGTCACCAAGCAACGGAACAATCCTGGACCGTTATCCCGGGCATGTACGGGGTCCACTGTAAACATAGTTCGTCGATACAACCGCTGTTTCCAATAACAACCTTGCTTTACTAGGATATGGATCTATGTGCTCTGGGACGCTGGGTCACATAGCTAGATATCACAGTAAGACAAGTAATAATAATAAGACGTCAACTGTAGATTTATTGTATTTAGGATTTTATCTCCTCATGCTTTTCATACTTGTTAGTTGATATTCCTTATAACTGTTTCATCTTTCCTTATTCATGTCCCTTAGCCACTTGGCTATAGTTTGTTATTGTATATGTCTTGACTCCTTGGATTTGCACATTCAGATTCCGAAGCTTGGAACGAAGTGGAGCCATCCACAGAGGACCAAGCTTACTTTAGTGAGCAGGCGGACTAGTTCCAGTCCCTTCGTGCCAGACTTACCTTTTGACTCACGAGATCCTCTTTCTACTTGTGAGCTTTTTGTATACATATTTGTATATATTTCTTTGGACTTGGTTATGATGTAATACACATGTAATGTGTAATACTTTTAATATCCTGTGATAACTTTGTATGTGTACTTCTTGTGTTGGCATATGTATTGATACCACGCTTTGTCGTGTACTCTGTTTCTTGTTGTACCTTTTGCTTAGCGTATATACGTGTGGGGCATTATCTGACCTACGTATATACGTCGCAGTGACGTCCCTGTATTCGTGGAATCGGGGCGTTACATCATTAATCATAGCCACTTCACAAAGATATCAAAACTCAAGAATATAAATTTAGCTGCTCATGTTAAAGATAATTTTCATCTTTATTAAAATATAATCAAGTCGAGAATTCAGAAAGAGAGAAAGATATAACTTGATGACACTGGGTGCGGCTTCTTCTTCTCCTCTGCAGCCTTAGTCTCTTCTTCTCAGCAGAAGTTTGCAGAGACAATTTCCGAAATTAGCCCTCCTCTGTATGATGGTGAGAGGGCCCTTTTTATAGCCTGCAACCGCTAAGGATTTACTGAATTTTAAATTCAATTAGGATTTCATTCTCATCTTCTTAATAATTTGAATCTGATGAACTCTTTTCTTATTTCTTCGCTTGTTGTTATTTAGTTGGTAATCTCCAATAACTTTTATCCGTACCCCAGATATTGTTGAGTCGGTTGATTTCAAATTTGGATTTGTTTTTATCTCCTCATCTCTTCAAATCCCATCTTTTTTATCTCTTGCGACTTTCCTTCTCTTTCTGTTATTTGAATTCAGCTAAATCTGTTGGTTTGTTTGTGGATGAGATTTGAAATCGGTTGGGATTTTTTTGCTTGCTGATTGAGAACTTAAAAAACTAACATCATTCAATAAAACGCGCAGAACATAAAATTATCATATTACTATTTTTCTCACACATTTTAACTCTTAAAATCAATTAAAAAGGATATCAAGTAATAGGAAATATTAGACTTACCCACCCTCCCAAAAAAGAAAAAGAAAAATTCTTTTGATTAATACTTGTCCCTCAAAAGCTGCTCGACACGTTTCTGGGCCCTGAACTTCAGCCAACTACTTATTGGAAAACCCTGGGGTTCTTGGGGGTGTAATGGAAGTCCGAGTATGTGATGAAGTCAGGTGTAGAAGGAAGAATTTGGGATGTATGGCTTTTGGGAAAGGCCATACTACATGACCGCTTGTCCCACGCGTACATGACAAGTGAAGGGAATAGAGCCATGATCCTGTTTTGTCTGTTACTTCAAACCATAGATTTTATATGTTGCTTGCTGCATGGGCTAAAGATAAAAGATAGATTTGGTGAGCTATCACTGTTTCTACAACCCAACCCGCTAATACACACAATCCACCCCCTGTTAAGCCACCCAAGAGGATGTTGACCTAAAATTTATAATGTTACCCTTAGGTATTCCTAGCTTGCAACAGTTTTCCATGGTTGGCTTTGTGACTGATGAGTCTTTGTTTCTAAATTGTTTCCTTTGCAAGTGGGAAGACCATGGAATACCTTTACCTTTAAGGTTACTCGTGGATGAAATTCTGGAATATATTTTGATTTGGCTCTGTTTTGTACTGTGAATCAGAGATGAATGCATTTCTCTACAACAAAACTTGTTACCACCCCTCACTATTTAGATTATTTCCTAGTCTACACAAATTTAAAATGTCATTCCCTTGTTAAAGTGCTTAAATCTGTGACGATGCAGTCGGCTGGATATCTGTTCTCACCAACTAGACTTTTAGGCATTATTGCAAGCCCTCTTTTGGCACTTAGTTGTCTTAGCAGGGAGTTGTACCACCTTTGTGGGTTGACCTCATGTGTTGCGGGGACAACAGAAATTCAAGAGGATACTTTAGTAGAGCCTACTAAACTCAGGGTGCGGTGATGGGGACATCTAGTAAGATTTGTTTGATTTAGTTGTTGACTTATCTTATCTTATTGTAGTTTGTTTTAGTTGTTATTATTGTTGGTTGGTATTATCCCACATCGGTTGTGGTGGAAGTTATTTTTTTTTAGGCCTATATAAGGCTGAGATTACTATTGTTTTCTTCAGTTAAGGATTGATAATGAAAATTGCTGTTTGAGCATTTTGAGCAGCCTGTGTGCTTCGGGTGAGAAACCTTAGGGAGAGATTCCCAAACCCTATCTTGGGAGAAAAACCCTAGGTTGAGATTTCCTAGAGTTCGTCCCCCATCATTTTGGTATCAGAGCTAAATCCTAGTCTTTTTCACTTCTTCCACAAAATCCTAACTTTCACAAAAAACCTTTTTTTCTCCACCAAAACTTTCACAAATTCTCAAAAACCTAGTTCTTGAAAATCAAAAAAAAAAAAAAAAAGAAAAGATAAAAACCTAGATGATTACTGTTCACGTGAACAGTAAACCCGCCGATTACTGTTCACGTGAACAGTAAACCCGCAGTTCCTGTAAGTCTCCCCCCCCACAAAAAAAAAACCCAAAGCTCGCCCGTTCGGAGTCCGTTTTGAGCTCTGTTTGAAGCATTGGGTTCGTGACAGAGCCCCGAAGCTACTAGATAGATTTTCACAGCGTTCAAGCAACAGAGACCTCCACAATCCCTATTTGGTGCTGCTATAAGTCCTGCAACAGTCCGATTTGGGTCCAGTTCGAGCCTTTGAGATTCTTGGGTAATTTTTGAGCTTATGCACTGAAATTTTCCTTATGGGATTTTATTTTTGTGGTAAATATATTCATACTAATGGTGATCCAAAGGAAGTTGAATGGAAAATGTATGCGGCTGTCCCGACTTTTCGTGGTTTTTATGACCGTTACGGTTATGAAGACTGGGAGAGCAATCTTGAAACTTTCTTCAATTATTTTTCTCTGATATCTGAGCAAAAGTGCCTCTATGCCCGAATGAAGTTGGTGGGAGAGCCATATTATTGGGTAGAGAACAATCATAAGTTATGTCGATATTGGTTTCTCTTGCAAGACTTTCTTCGCGCTCGTTATGTTCCACCCATTTCTTCATCTGAGTCAGACTATAAAGAGCCCAATGTTGAGCAAGAGCCCGAGAGCCGGTCAATCACAGATCTCTGCACTAAGATTCGGGTGACCCTAGAAAAACTTGCAGCAATTCAGGCTGCAAAGAGGGACACAGATTCAGAGCCTTCAGCCCTTGTCGAGCCTGACGTTCTCGAGGAGTCAGGGTCAGAAGTTGTTGCTGAGTTGGAGCACGAGCCAGAACAAGATAATGCAGCTAAGATAGGGTCAGAGCCAGTAGTTATTGATGAACCCGAACCAGAGCCAAAGATAGAAGAGCCTCTTTCTCTTGTAAAGAACTCAGTAGATCTATCAGCGGAGCTTGCCATGGAGCTAATGACATCCACACCAACTATGAGGGTGTTAGTGTCCCAAAGATCACTTGACTTGTACGCAGTGTTTTAAATGTCGGCCGACATTTTCGCAATGTCGGCCGATATTTCATTTTCAAGGCCTCACCTCCACGACATCCTCACCCGCATTTGAAATGGCGTTTTAGAAAATGTCGGCCGACATTTCGGGAAAATCCAATATGTCGGCCGACATTTTCCCGAAATGTCGGCTGACATTTTGGGAAAAACCCAATATGTTGATTGGTCTTGAAAGTTAGAGCAATTGAGAAATTTTAACAACGGATTAGTGAATATATGCAAAATGTTTAAGTTAATTATACATATCCTAAACATATTTATGTAGTTTTGCATAAGTTGTGTATGTATTACCTTGATAAGAATTTTAAATTACATTATTTAAGACATCTAGGATATATATTTGTTATCCATCATGATATCCGAAATTTACTAAATGGCCCCGAAATATCTCCGAAATCTGAAATCTGACATCCGATTACGACATCTGACATTTCCCTGATATCCGACATTTAAAACACTGCTTATACGATCCTTTGCAGATCTTCCTACAGGACAGAGTCACAGAAGGTCAGACTATTCATGGTGCAAAGTACAGTTGATTCAGTTCTCATCCTGGAGGATGCGTCTCTTTCTGTTACCTGTGCATTGCTTGAGTTGTCATCCTGTATAACAAATCTGTCACAGAAGCCAGTCCCACCCACACCGCCTTGGTTCAGCCTTGATGCATATATGTTGGGTCCACGGCCACCACCATAGCCCGTTTGAGAGTTGAGATCTGTATTCGACAGGGTCGAGTTTTCCTCAACCCCGGGGGAATGATGGGGACATCTAGTAGGATTTGTTTGATTTAGTTGTTGACTTATCTTATCTTATTGTAGTTTGTTTTAGTTGTTATTATTGTTGGTTGGTATTATCCCACATCGGTTGTGGTGGGAGTTATTTTTTTTTTGTACGCCTATATAAGGCTGAGATTACTATTGTTTTCTTCAGTTAAGGATTGATAATGAAAATTGCTGTTTGAGCATTTTGAGCAGCCTGTGTGCTTCGGGTGAGAAACCCTAAGGAGAAATTCCCAAACCCTATCTTGGGAGAAAAACCCTAGGTTGAGATTTCTTAGAGTCCGTCCCCCATCATCCGGCTTCATGCCCATCACCGTTTGATGGGAAATTGCTTGAACATGAGCTTGAACAAGACTGGAGACAATTATAATGTCTTGCTTATATAGGTTTTGTCACTCCTTATCCAAAGGTAAATCATTCTGTACCATGTCCATATAGGTTTTTTTTTACTCTTAATAATCAATAGATGAATTTTTGGAGATGCTAAATTTGTCCTCGTGTTTGGACTTATATTGCCTCATCGCTTTCTGATCTATTATTATTACTTTCAAAACTTATCGAACGCTGGACTAGCATGTGGCCTGAAATTAATGAACCTATAAACCTAGACTCGTATAGCTTTTACCATCCATTCCTTATATTCATGTGGTAGTACCTGCAACAGGATTTTTTATTCCAGTATGATACTCTTCCTTATAGCCATCAGTTATGTCATCTCCTGTTCTCAAGAAAATTTGAGAAATATTGTAACCCTTGTAATCAAAGACTAAAATTTCTAAAGAATCGTTTGAATTGATGGGTCTGTTTCAGTTGAATACTGCCCTGAATATCTTTCATTTTCCTTATTCTTGTTTCCTTAACTTGGTCTACTCAAATGTCAGGAGAGCATGACTACCTCCCCCTACATTAACAGCCTTTCTTTTGGCGTACATGTTAAATTATCCCTTGATAAGTCGTGTATTAAATGTGACCATTAAGGTGTGGGCGAGAAATGTTGATTTAGATAATTTCTGTCACGTCCCCAGCCCCACAGCATAGACCAGGATTTTTTATTTATGAAGATGAGTCATGTGTATTAAATGTGACCATCAAGGTGTGGGTGAGAAATGTTGATTTGGATAATTGCTGTCACGTCCCCAGCCCCATAGCATAGACCAGGGATTTTTAATTCATGAAGATGGATCCTTGAGGTTTAATAATCGGCTTTGTGTTCCTAATATTCTTAGAGTTAAAGAGAAGAATTCTGGAGGAGACGCACCATTCTAGATACACAATTCATCCAGGTGGTATTATAATGTACAAGGATCTGAAGGAAATTTATTGGTGGAATAACATAGAGAGAAATTGCTAAAGTATGTTGCTGAGTGTGTGATATGTGAGCAAGTGAAGGCAGAACATCAGCGACCGGCTGGATGATATACCAATGTGTAAGTGGGATAAAATTATAATGGATTTTGTCACTGGATTACCAAGGTCTTCTAGAGGACATAATGCAGTATGGGTGATACTTGATCGATAGACAAAATGAGCTCATTTCTTACCTATCAATATGAGGTTTTCTTTGGAAAAATATGTGAAGTTATGCATCAATGAGATACTTAGATTATACGGAATTCCTGTATCTATAGTTTCTAATAGGGATTCGAGATTTGTGTCACAATACGGGATAAGTGTACACAAAGCTCTTCAAACTGAGTATTTTAGCTCAGCTTATCACCACAAAGAGATGATAAGTTTGAGAGGACAATTCACACTCTTGAAGATATGCTTAGGTGTTGTGTGCTTATTTGAAGGGCTCATGCGAAGAGCATCTTCCACTAGTAGAGTTTGCATCTAATGATAGCCAAGCAAGTTGATGTGGGATCAAAAGCTAATTTAAATTGGGATATAAACACCAATCACAACCTGGTTCTAGGCTTCACCACCTGTTGATTCAATCCAAATTGATCAAACCAATACCAAGAAACAAGATTTTTAATCAAAACCACATTACTTTATTCATTAAGCTGGTCGCTTTAAATAGGCTTCATTGGACTATAAGTTTCAACCCATTACCAATGTGGGACTAAATGAAAAGCAACAAAACAAAATACAATGTTGAAAATAAATAGGACCAACTAGGTTCAGTCTCAACCCTAAATACTATCTCAAATGAAGTCCAAATGGACCCAAAAGAAAACTAAACACAACGACGACACATGAACTAAATAATTGTTCAGTAAAAACTAAAACCAAAGTGGATCGATGCAATACAGCGGTGACGATACTGATAGGTGCGAAAAGAATACGGTATGATGTCCCCATCAACTCTCCCGGGTAGGAAGAATTCGACCATGTCGAGTAAGGTTCCCGATGACTCTCGTAGTACTCTAATAGATTCGGGGCCAATCGCTGCATGTCCTCTCGAGTAATCCATGTAATCATCAGATTCAGGACGATTTTTCCAATGCATAAATATCGCCTGCGACCACCATCTCGGGTGGAGATGATTTGATCATCATGAATGCTATCAATCTGTTCTACTGTAAATGGGACATGTGTAGCAGATAATAATGACAAGTGAGGTCCCTCAAAGAAAGGCTCGTGAGTAAGCTCATTAAGATCCATAAGTGGATTATCAGGATTAAAAGGAGGACCTATATAAGCGGCTAAATCTGAAATATTAAATGTCGAATTAATCCCAAATCCGAAGTTAAATCAATTACATAGGCATTTGTATTAATTTTCTTGGGAACTTTATAAGGACCCGTGCTACGAGCTTGTAATTTCTTAATAGTTCCTGGCTGAAACCGCTCGGTCGAATCCGAATCATTACTATATTGCCCTCATTAAATTTGAGATGCTTGCGGTGCAAATCAACATGGGATTTATAGTGTGCATTATTTTCTTGATTTTTTTTGATGATATCTTTATGCAAATCATGAACATGCGATGTGAATGCAGATGTAGATTCGGATACCCTAGGATGGTACATCATAGGGATGAGATCTATAGGCCTCCTAGGTTTGTAATCATGTTTAACTTCAAATGTACTCATACCTATTGTCTTATTCACCTAACTCTTATATGCAAACTATGCAGTGAGTAAAATAAGATTCCAATTCCTCTAATCTCACCCAAAGCATCCTAAAAAGTTTTCTAGGCTCCTATTAACCACCTTGGTTTGACCGTCAGTTTGGAGATGAAAACAGTAGAAAACTTTAGCTTAGTCCTCATTTTGTGCCATAAGGTCTTTCAAAAATAGCTCATGAATTCACATCCCTATCTGACACAATATTTTTAGGTAAGGCATGTAACTTAACCACTTCGTCAAAATAAAGCTGGGGAATCTTGGAGGCATCAGATCTTTTGGTGCACGACAAGAAATGGGCCATTTTTAAAAAATGGTCCACAAAAACAAATATGAAATCATCCTTTCTAATAGTCGTAGAAAGTCCGAGCATGAAATTCATATCATATCCTGCCATGGACGATCTGGCACAGGTAAAGGCGTGTATAAGCCAGTATTCTGCTTACGCTGCTTAGCTAATTGGCAGGTACGATATTGCTCTATTAGCTTTGCAACATCTTTCTTAAGACTTGGCTAGTAAAATAAATTCTCCACATTCTCTATGATATTTTCTCAGTCAAAATGACCAGCAAGATCTCCAACATGCAATTCCCAAACAAGGTAGTCTCTCAAAGAAGCACGAGGAATGCATAATTTATGAAATCAAAATAAATAGTTATCCTGAAGCCGAAAGCCATCTATCTCAGGAGTCACCCCTTCTTTTAACAAAACAACAATCTCTCCAAAGTCGGGACACGACTCATATTTTTGTTTGATTTTATCGAAACCCACTGCTTCAGTGCTCATTTGGTTAAGATGAGAAGTTCGACGACTGAGCGCATCAGCCACGTTCTCAACTCCAAACACGTGCTTAAGGGTATAAGTGTAAACTGACAAAAATTCAACCCACTTACCATGCCTAGCAATGATTGTATAACCACAAAGAACTTCTTGTTGTAGGTTGAGTAATCCAACTTAGCACCACTAAGCTTTTCACTGACATAGACAACAAGTTGCTTTTTCTGAATTAATACTCTACCTATGCCAATGCCTGAGGCGTCACACGCGACTTCGAGCACCTTGGAGAAGTCAGGAAGTCTTATGACAGGTGATTTAGTCATCCTCTCTTTAATTTCTCTGAAAGCCTTAGTAGCATCTACGGGCCAATTAAATTCTTTCTTTTTCAGGAAATTCATAATTAGGGCCAGGCCATGCTAGTACTAGACCCCTTTATAAATCGTCTGTAGAAGGTTGCAAGCCCATGAAAACTTCTTACATCGCAAATTCTATGGGCTTGGGTCACTCCACAATCACCTGAATTTTCTGAGGATCCGCATAAACCCCTTGAGAAGACACAACAAATTCCAAAAATATTACTTGATCAGTCATAAAAGCACATTTTTTTGAATTTGCATACAACTTCCCTTTTGGCAAGGTGCGGCAGACTTGACTAAGATGATCAATATGTTGCTCGAGCATCTTACTGTAAATCAATATATCATCAAAGTACACGATCATGAATTTACTCATAAAGGGTCATAGTACCTGAGTCATCAGCGCATGAAGGTGCTGGGAGCATTCGTTAGCCCAAAAGGCATGACCATCCACTCATATAGACCATCTTTTATCTTGAACGCGGTCTTGCACTCATTCTTTGGGCGAATCTGAATTTTATGATGGCCACTCTTCAAAGCAATCTTCGAAAAAATGGTGGCTTCAGACATCATGTCCAACATGTCGTCCAGTTTGGGAATGAAAAACTGATATTTCACTGTAATCTTATTGATGGCGCGACTATCAATGCACATCCTCCATGAATTGTCTTTCTTAGGAGTTAATAGTGTCGGCACAGCACACAAACTTAAACTCTCTTTAATGAACTTCTTAGCCAACGGTTCATTAACCTGCCTCATGAGTTCGGCATGCTTGGCCGGATTCATTCTGTAGTGAGGTAAAATGGGCAGAGTAGCTCGCAGTACAAAATCTATGGCGTGTTTGATGTCATGCATTAGAGGCAGGTTATCTGAGATTCCTCTGAGAAGACATCAGCAAACTCTTCAATATCGGGACTGCCTCAGAAGGAATCTGTTCTTAGAAGTCATTAATAACTTCCCAAGCAATAAAAATGGCAATTGTAAACCCTTTAGGAATCTCCTTGTCAAGAGACTTCAGACTGATCAAATTTAATGCTCTCTTGTTGTTAGATGCGTCAGGTCATTTAGTGTCGAGCGGAGGGGCATGTCACATTAGGGCTAGTTTGACCTTCTTTCCGTTATAGACAAACGAACAAAAGTTCGAACGCCCATAAATAGTGACATCTAGGTCATATAGCCATGGTTTGCCCAAGATGATATGACCAACATCCATAGTGACTGCATCACACCAAATTTTGTCCGAATAAGTGGCAAATTAGATCGGGACAAGACATCTTTTTTTAACGTCAATGGACGCATAGTTCACCCAAGACACTTTATATGGTTGAGGATGGAGAACTGCCTTCAGTCCAAATTTAGTCATCATATTTGAGGCGACAACGTTGACAAAACTTCCACTATCAATTATGACCCGACAATTTTTGTTACTTATTTTAGTGAGAGTTTGAAATATTGTGGATCGACGCCAGTCATCAGTCTTCTTGCGCTACACTACACCAAGCTGACGGGTAATCCCATCCACATCATCAATTGAAAATGGGTGATTGCTCAAAAGAGATCCTAAAGTGGTAGCCTGATCAGCAACAAGCTCATCTTCCTAAACATCTCCTTCAGGGCCATGTACAATCTCCTCTAAGTCATCTTGGTCATTGTCTGGCTGTGTTTCAATAATCAAGTTCTTGTCTTACTCAGACACTGTGCACCAATTTGACCAAATCCTTGACATTTAAAATATTGATTCTGCTGACATGATATAGATGACTCACTGTAAACTCTTTTGCCTTTATCATCATACTTCTGAGTAGAGTTACTAGATTTAAAATGGGACAGTGACTGGAATTGACTAGGCTGGGACTTGACAGTGGTGGCCTTGTTGGTCTTGTTTTTATAGTCTGTGCGTCTAGTGAAAGAAAAGGTTTTGGAACGATCCAGATCCTGGACAAGTTGATAAGCCTGTTCTAAAGCGGAGATATCTTGCACAAAGGGCGTGTTTGGTTGCAAAGAAGTGGGCGGAAGTAAGGAAATGGGGAAGTATAATTGCTCACTTCCCTATCTATCCAAACAACGGAAAAGGAAAATAAGAAGACCCCTTTTTCTTTTTCTCTTTCTCTTTTACACAATCATTTCCTCGCTTTCAGTGTGCTACAGTTAATTTTGTGGTCATATAAATCTCATTTGTAATAAGTTGTAGCACAAAACAGTTAATTTTTTGATCATGTAAATCTCATTTGCATTTTAATTACAGTCCATTTTTTATTTTTCTTAATTAATTTTTATTTTAATATTATTTTGCGGTCAATTTTGTGGTCAACTTTTTCACTTCCACTTTCACATTACCATCCAAATACTAAAAAAGATATAACATTTTCTAAATCACTTCCTAACAACATCCAAACACCAAAAAACTTACTAACCAATTCCCAAGTTCCAAAAAGAACTATTATCACTTCCTCACTTCCACCCTTAACCAAACAGGCCCAAAGAGCTCACGCCTTAGATCTTCCTTAGTCTTGAGTGAAATCTAGACAAGAATACGGTATCAGACTCAATCCCACACCTAACCAGAAATTCATCAAACTTGGTAATGTACTCTACCACTGATTGATTGCCTTGTGTCAAATGCTTTCATTGGTCAAGTGTTATTTGTACGACACAGGAAAATATTTCTCTTGGAGTTTCAATTTCATCTCATCCTAAGTCTAAACGGGCTCCTGTCTCCTAAGAGTCATTAGCTTCTCTACATTAGTTCAATATTGTCTAGCCTGACCAACCAATTTCATTTTGGTAAATCGGATCCGCCTTTCGTCAAACATATTATACTAATCGAAATAATGATCAATGTCTGATGTCCAATCGAGAAAAAATTGGAGATCCAATTGACCATCAAAAATGGATATTTCTAGTTTAATATTCTTAAGTTCATTCCATCTTGATCAGGTTGAACATTATACCTAGGTGTTTGATTTTCAGGCCGAGGTCCATTCTCACTAACATTCTCAGTAGTCTCACATTCTAGACGGTCTAAACATTCTCGATAGCTTCTCAACTCTTGCTCGACATTATCAAATCGGGTGGATAAGTCTTCTAAGAGTTTGTAATACTAACAATGTTGGGATCCATCTCAGAAATTGAGTCTCAAAGGAGATATTGTGTTCCACTACGAGTGGGCACGCAACATGGTGTTTCTAAATGCAAAACTTAGATGATATGGTGTTGTTTTGTAAAATTATGCCATAAATGATGATTTTAAGCCAAATCAACAACGAAATGAGACTTAAATGCAACCTAATAAAAATGAACACTAATCCTAACACCTAACAATGCTCTGATGTGGGATGCACGTGATAAAATAGAAATAAGCAAGTAGTTCTATTATGGATGCTCACTAGATTATCTCACAGCTTATCGAATGTTTAGGCGTCAAGGATTTTATTAGGATGATTAAATATTAGAAACCATGCATGTAGCGCTGGTCATTTTAATATTACATCAAGAAAATCAATCGAAAGCCTAGATTTATGAAATAGTTCTATTTTAATATTCAGATTAGAGCATAGAAAGGTTAACAGATTCACATGTTCACAATTTTAGTGGAACAACAACAATATCGATAACATCAAGGATAATCAGGACAATTTATAATGTTGTTTATAGAGAAATAGAATCGATAAAACTACGGTTACCTTGAAAAATCGCCCGCTACTGATAGCTGAAAATCACCCACGAAAGCCTAGACATCAGTGGTATGGTCTGAAAAAAGTACTGTATCGAAAATGGCTCGAATCGGGCTTGAATCGGGCCTGAAATGACTTTTAGAGTGAGTCTATATTGATCAAACTGAGTCGGACTCAGTCACTGACTCAGCTCTCGTCCATTGAGTCAACTCAGGTTGACTTGGGTCAGGTCGGGCAGCTCAGGTTGAACCAAGGACATCAGCTTCGGCTCGCGTGGCTTGGATCGACTGCGAGCGGGTCGGGTCCGAGAACTATAATGGGTCGGGTCGCTTCGCGAGTTTGACAATTTAAACCCAACAATTAACTGGATTCAGGTCGGGTCAGAATTGAAAATCCAAACCCGAACAATTTAACACAAATTATTAGGGTTTTCGTGGAGACGACGGTGCGAAATCTGAGACGAGATCTGAGGCGTCGTAAGTCGGCGGCGAAAGCGGAGGGATGAAGAGGACGTGGCGGCAGTGGTCTGTCAAAGTCGGCAAGCAGTGCTGAAGGCAAGGTTTGTTGTCGGTTGAGATCTTGTCGGTGAGGAGATCTCGTCGGTGAATTCTGAGAGGGGAGATCTTGTCGGTGAGAGGAGGAAGTCGGAAGCCTGACAGCTAGGTTGACAACGTCGAGGATTGAGGCGTCGTGCGAGAACTGTTGACGAGGCGCTGCTGCTGATCTGAAGGCGAGATGTATGGTTGTAGATGCGATTACTGGTGTTGCTGATGATGAGGAGAAGATGTTGGCGGGAAGGAATGGGCAGAGGCGCCGCAGGAGCAGGAGTTAGGTTAGGGTTTTGATGGAGGGCGAGGAGAAGAAAACGATGAACAATATCGTTTTTGGAATTTTTCGGGGATATTTTGTTTTTTGTTTTTGATTTTTTTAATAAAAGAGCAGAAATTTAGCTCTGAACTAAAATTGATGTGGGATCAAGAGCTAAAATTTGGATTGGTATATCAACACGGATCACAACTCGGTTCTAGGCTTCACCACCTGTTGATTTAATCCAAATTAATCAAATCAAAACCAAGAAACAAAATTTTTAATCAACACTTCATTGCTTTGTTCATTGAGCTGACCCTTTTAAAAAGGCTTCACTGGACTACAAGTTTCAACCCAATACCGATGTGGGCACTACCGATGTGGGACTAAATGAAAAGCAACAAAACAAATGTAATACTGAAAATAAACATGACTAACTAGACTTAATCTCAGCCCTAAATACTATAACTCAAACGACGTCCAAATGGACCAGATGAAAACCAAAAACAACTATGACACGCGGACTATATAGTTGTCTAGTAAAAACTAAAACCAAAGGTGGATCGATGTAACTCAGCGACAGTGACGCTAATAAGTGCGGAAAGAAGTTGTATGATGTCCCCATCACAAGTATTAAGATGGCACCTTATGAAGCACTTTATGTAAGGAAGTGTCAGTCTCCTATGCATTGAGATGATGTCTGTGAGAGAGGTTCTTTGACCAGAATTGGTGCAACAAGCACTAGACAAGATCCAGCAGATGAGAGAGCATCTTCATACAAGAAAAAGCAGAAAAGAAAGTTATTTTGATAAAAGAAAGATCTGGAATACAGGAAGGTAATCATGTATTCCTTAAAGTTTCTCCTACTTGAGGTGTGAAAAGATTTGGAATTAGAGGGACATTGAGTCCGAGATTTGTTGGTTCTTTTGAGTTTCTGGAACGAGTTGGAAAGATGATGTACAGAGTTGCTTTACCACCATCTTTGGCTAGTGTTCATAATGTGTTCCATGTCTGCATGCTGAGGAAATTCATCCAGGACCCAAAGCAAGTGGTCGAGTTAGCACCACTGGAGCTCGAAAAAAAGATAAACCAATACACATTCTTGATCAAAGGGAACAAGTACTCAGATGTCGCACTATTTGTTATGTGAAGGTGCAATGGATGAATCACTCTGAAAGGGAAACAACTTAGGAGCTAGAAGATGTGATGAGTGAAAAGTTACAACTGCTCTTCGAAAACTAATGTATGTGAAGTTTCGAGGACGAAACTTATTATAAGTGGGGGAGAATGTAATAATCCATGTTTTCATACTAATTATGAGATTATCTATACATGCTAACTAAATGAGCTTCTAGAAATGTTCTAATAAAAAAAGGAAAAAAAGGAACAAAAAAAGAACATGGAGTTCATGCCCCTTAAATAAGAGATTTGTTTGGAAGAAAAGTAATACTTACTTATTTATTCCTATGCATTTAGTCCACATATCTCTCTCTTTAGCCCTCAAAATTTGTCATATATTCATACTAAACATTATATCTATAAATAATCATTAAAATTCTGCCATATTTATTCTCATATACCACCCATCAATTTAAGAAAAGAGAGGGAGAGAAAGGAAGGAACATAGTAGAAGCTTGAAATTTGAATTTATAAGAGAGGTATAATCTTATTTTTAATTCTTTGTTATCTTCTAGATATCTTTATAGGAGTAAGTTTAGCCATTTTGATGAAATTTTGGCATGGATTATGATCCAAATTTGAGTTCCATTGAAATGAAAAAGATAGGTTCTTATTGGGTTTATTTTCGGGTTGGATTTGGGTTAAACCCGATCTGACCCATCACTTAAACCATATAATAACATGTGGGCTACCCACATGTGAGGAAAATTTTGATTTAGGTCCCTGTTAAGTTCAGAAATTGCATTTTAACCCCTAAAACTTGTAAGTAGTGTTTAGAAATTTGTAAAATTTATAGAAAAATCTCTAAAAATGCCATGAACATTTCTAAAACCTACTTTAGGGTATTTCACTAATATGTATACCCATAAGAGAGTCATGAGTGATGATATGAACCAAGACAATATTAATTAATTTCATTTGGTATATTATTAGGAATTGTTTAAGGTGATTTCAACGGCTCGTTGAACAAGTTAGCATGCACATTCGACTTGGTGTGAGCAGACTTCTGCCTTACTAGCATTTTGGAAACTCATTCTTATTATAAATTTCTTTATTAGTTGTTAATATCCTTTCATAGTTATAATTTCAATTATTAAAAGATGGATCAAACATGAACTTGAATTGTGACCATATTTGATATATGAAGGATTAAGAAAGATTTGTAATTGTGACCATAAATTGTGGCAGCCCACATGTTATTATTGGGTTTAAGTAATGGGTCGGGTCGGGTTTGGATTGGACCCAAATCTAACTCGAAAGTACATATCTTCTTCACTTCAATGGAACCCAATTTTGGGTCATAATCCATGTCAAAATTTCTTTAAAATGGCTAAAATTACTCTTATAAAGAGATCTAAAAAATAAAGAAGAATTAAAAATAAGACCATGCCTCTCTTATAGACTTGAATTTCAATCTTCTACTTCCTTTGATTCTTCCTTCCTCACTTCCTTTCTCTCCATCTCTCTCTTCTTAGATTGGTGGGGGTATATGAGAATGAATATGGGAGAATTTTAATGCATTTATAGATCTAATGTTTAGTGTGAATATATGACAAATTTTGAGGGCTAAATAGAGCTATATGTGGGCTAAATGTGTAGGTATAAATGTGTTATATTTCTTTTCTTCCAAATATCCCTTGTTATAAGGGACATGAACTCCATGTTTTTTTTTTTGTTTTCTTTTCTTTTTGTTTCTTTTTCTATTAGAACATCTCTAGAAACTCATTTAGTTAGCATGTGTAGATTAATCTCATAATTAGTATGAAAACATGGATTATTACAACTTGCAAAAGATACAACTTTATATGGCTATGCTCTTTTGGAAGTAAGTGCATGAAGACCAGATCAATGGTGTGCATGATCCGTAGGATTTTGGAATCTGCTAGTTTATCGAACTTTCATGAACTGGAATGATCCATAGGATTTCGGAATCTGCTAGTGTATGGAACTTTCATGAACTAGGATCTTTTTTTCTCATTAAGATGGTCATTGGATATGTTGATTGGGGGATATTGCAAACATTTTCACATTATATGTTGGCTCTGATCTCTGAGGAGAAGGGCACAGTAACAATTGTCAATTGTGTGTGTGACCCACCAAAATTGTCCGTGATGTGTTTTGGAACCGCTGTTGTATGAATCATCAATATGTAAGTCTTTCTCATCAAAATGGGTTCTGATATTGGCGAAATGTTCCATAAAAGATTCAAATATGACCTTGTCAACCTAACATCAACTCTTGCAAATGGTGCTCTAAGTATCCTATTGACAAGAAAGGGACTTGCCAGAATCTTAGTGGACTAACCTCATTAGTCATGTAGTTTAAGTTTGTGCAACCAAGACGCAACCTTCAAATTCTTAGGCTAAGAAAGATACTTAAAGATGAAAAGATGATAATTTGCCATAAGGATCAAACTCAAATCTAAGTCATAAATAAAGTCAAAGACCAAACTCATGGGGCACCCAGGAAGCTACCAGAAGCAAAAGTAGAAGGGGGAAAAAAGTATAATAAAGGTATAAGAAGGTGAGGTGCCTCACACGGGAAAGCAACATGAGGATTTTTTTTCATTCACAAACTCATCTTTCTTTGATTACATCGAAAGACGATTTTTATTATAATGGGATTTTCTTTCAACCTAAGAAAGATTTAGAGAACTAAAAAGAATCTTCCCTAAAGAATCAATCCTAATAAAGAAGAATCTCATTGAATATTTCAAAAGATATGATTAATTTAAAATTTGAGAAATATCTTTAAAAAAACCCAATAGTAAACCCTGTTGCTACAATAGTCATTTCAGTTGTTACAGTAGCCACGGTTGCTACAGTAGTCATATCCTAATGTCAATTCTAGTATGAAACCCAAAGCTGAGAGATATAAGAACCAGCCATGGCTTCTTCTACATTAAACTGGTTTCAACAGAGAGTGTACTATTCCACAAAATGTATCTATATTGCATGACTTTGGACCTCGAATATGCTAACCCTATTTGAATTTCAAAAGTAGTTGTCAAAAGGTTGCGAATCAAGGTTAAAATGGCATTATGATAAACATGTATAAAGAGAATTTAAAAGCATGTCCTCACTGTGGTTCTTGAAAAAAAAATTGCACTATTACTGGGACAGGAGGTTGATCATTGTGTGCAGTATGTTTTGTTTAGTTATGCATTCTTAAATACTTGTTTAGCGATGTAATACTGACATCCTTTGTATTTTGTTCCAGGTTTTTACTTTTGCAGAGGCTGATGATTTCAAACACCATCAGTTGGCTATTCAAGATGTTGCAAGAAAATATAAGTCAAAGGTGCCCATATCATAGGATATTTAATATCATGAGCTTTGGGCTTACAGACTGATTCCCTAAAATGCTCTTATTTTTCTGCAATTGGTGTAGATAATGTTTGTATATGTGGATTCTACTGAAGACAACCTCGCAAAACCTTTTCTAACTTTATTTGGAATTGAACCTGAAAAGCCTATCGTGAGTCCCCTTTTCCCTTGTTATTTCTCTTGATATGTTGTTTCTTTAACTGTTAAATTTCATTGAATGTGATATGATATATATTTAGATTTCTGTTTCCTGTTTGTTACTATCTATTACTGTTATCACTATTTTACTTGATAAGGCATAAAATATCTAGCTAGTTTCCGTTTTTATCTTCCCGATTAATCCATGAATAACTATCATTCAACATATACACACTTACGGCTAGTCGATTGCTTACTGAACTTCTGAGCAACTTTGCTGTCAGGAGCTAAATCTCTGTTAGTGTTCACACCATCTTACCCTATTAGTTTTACGTATCTTTGCTGGTTTTTCTGTTTCTTATTTTTCGATTTGTCCTCATCAATTCATGAATCCCTTGTCATTCCACATATGCAGGCTTTTCGAAAGTTGTTCCCTTACAGAGGTTTTGAGCTACTTTGGTGTCAGAATTAGTTTCTTCCCGACTCATCTACTGGTTATGATGAAATTTTTTGGTTTGTGGTTGCATTTTGAATTCTGATTTCTATCAGACTTTTCAAAGTTGTCGAACCCAAGAGTTTATTGTCACATTCCATGTATGCAGTTGGCTTACATTGAAATCATCTCAGAACTGTTGCCCATTCGTCTGCTCTTATTTTCCATATGTTACAGTGAGATGTTGAATAATGTTGATTAATCCAAGATAATCATGTTTTCATCTCAGGTGACTGCCTTTGATAATAGGATTGGTTCCAAGTATTTGTTAGAGTCAGATCTTACATCAAGCAATTTAGATGTAAGTCCCCGCCATGTTGTTGAGCCGCATCTTCAATTTTGGATGAATAAAAGATGTACTTCTGATTATGACTTTGCAGGAATTTTGCTTGGGGCTACTACTAGGTACTCTCTCACCATACTTCAAGTCAGAACCTATTCCAGATGCAGTGAGTATTTGTTCGTTTGTTCTTTTCTGCTGTTTCTTTCCGTACTTCAAGTGAGCTACTTTTGCACAAAAACGGATGGATAATCATTAGAGCCATTACTGAAAACACGAATTCTTCTGTGCAAGTACCAGATTGGATAATCAGGTGTGCCACTTCTGTACAAAAACCAGATAGGACAAATGTTTCCAATACATCCAAAGTTTTGATTACTGATGAAAATATTTAATCAATTTATTACCTACTTACTTTTCATATTTACATCATGGTTCAAGCCTTTCCCATCAAAATGAGATCAGCTATTCAACACAAGGAACCATGGAGAGACTGGCCAAAACTTATAAAGTGCTGTCGACCGGATGTCACTTTATTTTTAATACTTTCTGGTCTGTTAGTATATATGCTTATACGAAAATAGTTCTTCCCTCTGGTGAAAAAATGCAGGGTGGATTGGTTGAAAAGGTTGTTGGTAGGAATTTTGATGCATCTGTCTTAAATAGTGCTGAGAATGTTTTTCTTGAGGTATGTGTTATTGAATTGATTGATGTTACTTGCTGAATAGTTGCTATGGTCTTATGAAATTTTTATCTCAAAATAAAGGTGTATACACCATGGTGCATGGACTGCGAGGCAACTAGCAAACAGGTCGAGAAGCTGGCCAAACATTTTACAGGAGAGAAAAATCTAAAATTTGCGAGAATAGACGCTTCTCTCAATGAACATTCAAAATTGCAGGTACGAGAAAATTTTAAATTCATATTTAATGTTTAATCTTTTTGTCTGTTTTTTTCTCTCAGAAAATGTGAGGAAGCTATAAAGTAATTGAAATCAGTTCCCAAGAAACCATTTCTGCAGGAGCTTTACTAGGAGACTTTCACATGCTGAAGTGTCCAAGTGCAATTTAGTTGAACTGAATTAGAAAGGACTATGGAAGATTGCTTCATACTTTTTATTATTTTAGCTCTTGAGCAGAGGACAAGCCCGTTTTATATACCCGTATTAAATCTACAAATGAATAATGCCTGAGGACAAGCCCGTTTTATATACCCGTATTAAATCTACAAATGAATAATGCCTGAAATTTTCAATAGGAAGTTGATTTTCCCTTCCATTTCAAGGCGCGAAGAGTGGGGAAAGACTAAAATTAATGTAAAAGTTTTTAGTGTTATTTGATCTTTTTTTTTTTTTTTGGCAGATAAATAATTTCCCAACGCTACTTTTTTTCCCTGATGGAGATAAATCAAATCCGGTATGTACCATCCTCAACATTGCTCTTCTTTGCATACATTCCAATTCTTCCTTTTCTCGGTAACCAATTTGTTGTGCAGATCAAATTTTCCAAGAAATCAAATTTGAAGGAGTTGGCCGCCTTTATTAAAGAAAATATGAAATTAGAAGATGACAAAGGAGTGTCAAGTAAAGATCAAACAAAGGACGAACTATGAAAACATTGTTAGAGATACGACATGGATAATGAAGACTCAAAACAATCCTTGTGACCATAAAACAACAAGGATCTGATTTCGATGCTCATGCTAATGCTTCTCTAGAGGTTTGAGCATACATGTTGAATTTTCAAAGTGACAACTGCTAGTATAATTCACCTAAAGGTTATATAGGTTGTACAACTGTTTGAAAAACCTGCATCTAATTCTGTTAACTTTAGTGTTGAAATGGAATCTTTTTCACATATGTACATTTCCTTGTTCTTACCAACAGCAATTGCTTGCATACCTGGATATGGTACTGTAAACAAATGTATTCTACTGAGTACTTAGGAATATAGAAGATGGCGATGAATGGTTTCGAAGGAAATGAAAGATGAAACACCAACTGTACAAGACTAAGCTGCAGTACCACCACAGATTAAGATTTGTTTACTACTTATAGATTATGCATAAATCCATTAAAAAGTGATTTGAGACTAGTATAGATCTACTTGCTTGTATATTACACACACTAGCTATAACCATCAATGTGTAACTTGTAACATTCATTTCATTCGATCTGCTCTCATGCGATGAAATGAATGGAGCATCAGCTGTTTGGCCTAGACGCTGATAAGTTAAGGATAGGAGAAGACATCAACATGGATTTCATTCGTTGGTTATGATCCTACTTTCGTTGTCGTGAACTTGGTCCACGGGTTGGATTACACGGAGCACCCTCACTTGGATTACAGCTAAACGGTTCTCCTAACCCGTTATTGTTCCGTCTTTAGGTAGCCATTTACAAGTCTTAAGTTGCATTGATTTCTCTCGGCATGCAAACCTCATTTCTACATCTCTATTCGATGTCCAACAATTGACTCAGAACCATCTTCAACTGAAAACTCGACGAGCAGGCTTGTCCATTACCGAGAGACGCAGAGTTTGACCTCAATTCCACACTTGCAATTCAACTTATAGTTCTCTCACTGTCAGCAATAAGCATGAAAACACCTCTATGTCTCAGAGAAAAGGCACCAGATCTTGAGTTGGATGAAAATGTCTGAGATCAGGGATGCGAGGCAAGAGAAATGAGAGTGGGTGAGGAAAACTAAAGTTAGAGAAGAAGGTAAAACCATCCACTGAAAACACCTAATAAGAAGATAGGGGAAATTAGTAGAAAGGTGATGCAAATTAAATGTCAAGGGAAATAATACTGCATAAACCTTAGTTTACAAACAGGCACGTATATGTACTGCATAAACCTTGGTAAAGGACCAAAGTGAATGTTTATGCTTCTACAAGTAGATCTGTTTACCAATTTCTGGAAATTGGCATACTTAAGTTAGAATGCCCCGTGAACTTAAACAGTACAGGGAAATAATAATACAATATTCCGCCAGGAATTTTATTTCTTTGCCGCTCCTCAATTATGTGTGGAACAACTATCCCTTCACATTCGTTATAGTCGAGATTCACTCTTCATCTGGTGTCTTTTCAAATCGATCATGCAAGTCCAACAACAAGATCAATTAGTAAGAAAGAGAGAGGAAGACGAGAAAGCAGAGATTCACAAGCTACAGCTTCTGTCACAAGGCCATCGCAGCACCAGAGCTGTCATCAAGTAGTGTGCTGCCTATTCTAGACAGTGGTCAGTAGCGGAATATGGATCTCCCAACGATGTTCTTTGAAGGAAGAGGACCCCTGAGAATAAGCATCTCGATTCAGCAAGCATAACAGGTAGAATTCCAAATGCACGAGTATAGCACGGTTGGGATAATGATAATGCTTGTCATACATGAGAGTCGTAGCTATTGTTGTGATTGTCACCCATCACAAATACAGAATTTTTGGTACATTCTGGATTATAAGGCAAAGAGTTAGTAATATCAAAATAACATACAGAGGGAATGAAAAGTGTTAGAATTATGCTTTAAAGTCTAATTTTTTGGGCCTAATCAAGTCAATTGGATATTTGCACCCGCCCACTTAACTTATGTTGTTTGACCCTGTAAAGAATTGATAAAGCCGAATGGTTTGACCCAATAAATAATTGATCAAGCCTGAATGGTTTGGGTCTAGCATGTTTTCATTTATACTTAGCCATGAGTGTATTTAAATTAAAATGTGAGATTCATCTACACGTGTGGAACTCGTATTATAAATCAAGGGCCTAAATCTATGATGAGTTGAACTAGGTTTCCTTGATGCTATATATATCATGGGTAAGGTTCCCTCTCCACCACAATGACAATCTCTCTTGGATGCCTCTCATCTCTTCTAAGGATAAAGAAGAGAACTTGGTGGTTGGAGAGAAGAATCCTCTCCCTCATCTCCGGCGTCCTCGAGATCGTGCAACTTATGGCATCCATTTCGTGATTGAATCAGGTATGCCTAAAACCCTCCTTCTATTTGATCATGATAAAGAGACTATGCATGTATGAGATCTTGTATGGAATAAAATTAGATCTAACAATTGGTATCAGAGCCTCCTCTTTATCAGATCATCGGGATATACAGAAATCTTTCGATCTCGATTTATAAATTTCATGAATAATACTTCCCTTGATTCAATAAATATATTTGTGTCTCATGTATTGAATTAAAGTTTAAAGGTATGATTTTTAACATGTATATATATTTCTTTCTGAATATTTTTTTGTGTGTGTATTGATTTTTTTATTTCTGTTTTGATTTTAAAAAATAGAATTTAAAAAATTTAAAAAAATTAAAAAAACATCAAGGCACCTGCATGCAGGCGCCCACCTGCATGGGCGCCTTGCATGCAGGCGCCTGCATGCGCGCGCCGCCGGCCACCATGGGCCGGCGGCACCTAGTGGCAAAAAAAGGATTAATTATTTTTTTGAGTTTCTTAATTAAGGGGATTATGAGATTAGTTAGGAGTAGAAATTTAGAGACATAATTTTAATCTAATGAGAAAATTACTCCTAGTTAATCTCATATAAAGTTTAAATTTAAATTATTGAAATTAGTTTGGACTTTAAGGTTCAGATAGAATTCTAATCTATTAGAAAAATTTTGGGATAGAATTCTAATCAAATAAAGAAACTTAATCCCAACTAATTTCACATTAAATTTATTGGATTTTATCCAGTTCATTAAACCGACCCATTAAGAAAACCAATAACTTAACCATTGCGGGTCGGGTTTGATTCAGACCCGATAAGCACCGCAGACCTGTTTTACCAATAGAAACTTCAATTAGCATTTACGGGCTAATCCAACCTCTATTTTGGGCATGCAAATAGCCGTTTTCGAAGCTCTTGACAAGCACTACAGTATTATAGGAACTATACATGACAAAACAGTAGTCAGTTGACATAAAGAAGGCATTGAAGTGTTTGTTTATCATGATAATATGTATCCTTACATGCTTTCACTTTATCATTAATATTATATTGCTTATATTATTCTAGCATGATGAATATTGATGCTTACTACAGCTGATAACACACAGATAAAAATATATACATGTTCAACTTAAAGAATTTATAAAAGAGCTTATTTAATTGCATATATAGTTTATGCGGACAATAGCCGACCCAAAAGAAGACTATTGTTTGGCCGAATTATGTACGACTTTGGATACTTTATGTAGGTAATGCAAATGGGAGAATCTTGGTATGTGGTAATCAGCCTAAAGGAAGGTTGTCACATTATAGGCCCATATTGTATTACCCTTATCAACTAATCCGACGGTACAACAAGAATCCAGATGCGTAGATTTGTGTGGCCCACGTGTGTGGCAATCGGCCAAAAGGAAGGTTGTCATTATTGCCGGGTCATTACATACATTATATGGTAAATATAGATTACTTAAACTTTGGGACCAATCCTATAACGTGACAGTCGGCCCAAAGGAAGGCTGTTCTATTACATAGGAGTTAGACTATAAGGTATCTATATTGGGCCAATACAGTGTTGGCATATGGAGACACAGCTTGTTCTGAAAGTTTGGCCGGTAGCTCTATCGGTTAAACTGATTGCATTTTCCGAAATTCATTTTTATGATTATTACAGTAGAATTTTGTTAAATGCAATATTTATGCTAAATTGATGAAATTTTTTACATTTATGTAGTTTAAATTGAATGGTATAAACTTTAAGAAGTGGTAAGACAACGTAAAAGATCGTTCTTGAATTCATGGACCTAGACTACACCTTAAGACTGATTGACCTCTACTATCACTAATAAAAGTTTAGTAAAGAAAAGGCCAATTGATAAGTGGAAAGGTCTTACAGGATGTGTCTAATAGTCATAAAGCACACTATTCCTATAACTATTAGGGGTTCTATGCCAGATAAAGTCAGTGCTAAGAGTTTTTCAGCTGAAGTAGCTGACCGGTTTATTAAATCGGATAAAGTTGAGGCCAACATGCATCTTAAAATGCTGATAAATATGCGCTATAGGATAAAACTTATATGTACCGCTGATGAGATTACCCAACTCGGGAGAACAACGAACATACTAAACCATCACACACCAAGTCAAATATCCTAGAGTCAAAGACAAGCACTCCGAGGAGACGCAGTCAATTCCAAACTAAATAGATGATAAAGTAAATTTGGCAAGATTCATACAAACATTTCCATTTCAAATACAAATATTATTCCAAATCTTTACATTCCGATTAAACTGCTTAATTACATCCAACATGAGCAATACAAGATTATGTCACATTCCTCTGTGAATATTTTTGAAAAGAAATACAGTTGATCTAGTTCCTATTCATCATGCCTAAATGGTTTCCTCAAAGGACACCTCTTGGAATAATCGTCCACGACAGCTTCCATGAGGTAACTCCTCAATCTCCTACCAATCTTTCTTAGGATGATACTGAGAACTCCCAAAAAGATGTTCGAGCCACAGCCTTCGCCTCAAGCCTCAGACAGGAGTCCGCAAAATGAAGACGATATCCCATTACTGACCCCTCATTTTGAGAAAAAAGTCAGAGTTTCAGAAGGGAAGTGCTCCCCAGTGATGAACTTGAGAAATGTACTAGCACTCCCCTCTTGACTTCTGATCAGAATGAAGACTGCCAGACATGAAAGACGGTGATCGAATCGGATCCATTGCATGATTGTCCGAACAAACCCCTCTCCTTCCTCATATATGTCACCGAGAAAGAGAATTTTGAGCCACAAGATGAGAGCTGGATTGATCTGATCGGAAATCAATCGAATAAACCAGATCAAAGTAGAAGCATGACCCATCCTTCCTGACAGCAGAATCTTATCATAAAAACTGATGTTTTGTGACAAGCTCATCACAAAAACTGATGTTTTGCGCCTATCATGCGCCCAGGCAGCAGAAGCACGACATCCATTCCCACCATCTCCATCTTTCTCTTTCCTTCACCGGACAAAGAAGAAGTACATTGCAACCGACCAGGACAAGGAACTTGGAAGAAAGAAGGTTTTTTGAAGATGGGCAGATTTCAACAAGGGCTCCATCCTATTTATAGATGAAGGAGTCAAAGTGTCCCCAATTCAAATCTCCAATGTCCAAAAAGGCTGGTCCACATCCCAAGATTATCCGTCAACCAAATATGTAAAATATCAACTGGCTTTACTACACGATCTAAGTCATAATGACACCAAGATTTGAAAAGACACCCATCAAAAGTTTCGTTTCAATTAATTAACAGCTAGCTGTCATCCAACAGCGTGACATTCAGTCGTAATTTCAGGAATTCATAATAATAAACCAGATCCTCACTTGCATAGACCTCAAGAAGAGCTCAGAAGTACTTTAAAGCTCCAACCAA
This sequence comes from Agave tequilana, assembly GCA_038442645.1. Taxonomy (NCBI): domain Eukaryota; kingdom Viridiplantae; phylum Streptophyta; class Magnoliopsida; order Asparagales; family Asparagaceae; genus Agave; species Agave tequilana. The sequence continues at coordinate 71,946 of JAVJIF010013684.1, forward strand.
TTTCACTCTTCTGATTCCTCTTCCTCGACTTCGTCAATCGAAAGAGTGGGGGCATATGTACTGGTCAAATTTTGACCCTCGTCTGGATCATGGCACGTATCCCACCGCATAAGAAGCATCTCAAACGAATGATAAACTCGACATTTAGCTGAACCATTGCGGGTCCAAGGAGAAAACCTCAGACTTTGCCCCGAGTTCACACTCGACCCGAGGTCCCTTTCCAACATTCTCAGTTGTCAAGTCCCTCTCCGAACCATGATCCCTTTGACATCCGCAACTTCCAGGTCTCTTCGACCCGAGATCCATCTCCGACATTCGCAACAGCTAGGTCCCTCTCTGACCATATCTATCTTGGATTGTTCACTCAGATATTCATTTCGGACGGAACCATCTCACTAGTCGGAAGCCCCGGCCCCCATAGCAAAGGCCCTCTACGGAGATTCCTGCCTCCCGCTGGATACAGCTCAGCAGCAGGATTCTCTGATTCACAGGGTCAGTTACGCCTTCAGATTATCCCCAAGTTCTAAATGTTTCAGCGCCCCTATTTTAGTGGGAGAAATTATGGATAGGGCGGATATATCTGCACATCAATCACAACAATTAGGCGTATTATCATAGCAATTATAAAAAATTCGTAACGTGCAAATCATGCGATTATGGAGATCTGAAATATTGCGTCCTCAATCACAACGCTACAGAGTATTTATGCACCCGGAGATCCATCGAGAAGGGGGATTGCATCAGAGAAGTTGCAAACGCAAGAAAATTTCATAGAATTCATTATAACTTTGAGACCATATATAGTGCTTTCTCTCCCTCATCTCCGTAGTTTTTCCCAATTTGAGTTTTCAAATAAAAATCCTCTGTCTCCGTCTGTTTATCATGCTAAAATCTTCAATTATCATAGAAAAATCGAGAGACCCATTCACTTGTGGTGTGAGGTCGACTATCTGATTAATTGTATTGGTGTGAGGTTGACTATCTGATCAATTGTGTTAGAAAATTTCCACCACACTTGATAACAACATTTTAAATTACCAAACACTCTAACATTCCTAGAACACACATGTCGGGTATATTGTCCTCGTTATCGTCACATTAAAACTCAGCAGTAGGCAACATAGGATTCTGGTTGTGCCAACTTATGAAAATTCTAGTTTGGCATGTTAGACTCAATAACAATGCACAAAATTAAGGATCACACATAGTTCAGGAGTAACATTTAAAATTCCACATAGCCTAGACGAAGGCTAATCAGGGAAGTGCAATACAACATAAATTGGACATACCACAAGCACTAGAGAAGTCTCCAACATATAACAATTCACATGGACTCAGAGACATCTCTGGTCCTACTTTGAAACCAGCCAGCTTAACATCTCCATGTTCTAGGGATTGTTTGATTTCAAGAAACCCACAAGATGAAAAATTGGTGTGGGCCCGCCAGGACAGATTTCATGTTTTGGTGTTTTTCTCTTGTCTTTGATGGAAATGAGTGTAGGCCCCACAGCAATGTAGGGTTCAAAATGTGCAACCAGCATTGGAAAGATAGGAAGCTCACTTTTCTCACCATAGGTTGGGATTGAGATGGAAATGGTGGAAAGAGAGGTCTTTCAAGAAACCAAGGTTTAGCTTAATAAGGGAGAAATAAAATGAGTGTAGGCCCGACAACAATGTATATTCCAAAATGTGCAATCAATATTAGAAAAATAGAGAACTCATTTTCTTATCTTGGGTTAGGATTTAGAAGGAAATGGTGGAGAGAGGCCTTTTGAGAGTGGGAAAAAAAATGAAATGAAGGTTTAGCCTAAAAAGAGAGGTGTGGAAGTAAATTCTCTCTACTAATGAGAATGAATCAATGCCCTAGATAAATTCTCTCTACTAATGAGAATGAATCAATGCACTAGACTAGTGCACTGATTAATCACAGTGGTCCATTATTACATGGAAAGTTATAATTATTTCAGAGAAAACTAATGCTTTGGGCCTACCTGTGTATTGCATTGATTCTAATTGTAAATCTCACTGTCTATATATAGATGAAAATCACACACACACACACACACGTGTGTGTGTGTGGGGTGGTGGTGGCGGGGGGGGGGGGGGGGGATCCAATCGATTAAGTGGAAATATAAGATATTAAAATAATATCTACTATAATTAACAATAAACAATAATAATCAAGAATAATAAATAAGAGAGTATAGAATAAGTAAACTCCGCAGATACCAAAAATGTTATTGAGGTTCGATCCGCATATCTACGCCCCCGTCTTCAACTCCTGTGGAAAATCCACTATCACCTATTTGTGAAACCGAAGTAATCAGTACAACAACCTCTCTCTCTCTCTCTCTCTCTCTCTCTCTCACACACACACACACACACACACACACACTAGAGGTTCACTATAACAAATGTAACGAGACTTGTGATCACACTTGATCACTAGAAACACTCACAAACAACAAACATATAACTAAGATTAAGAATAGAGAACTCAAACTTGTGTGTGAGGACAAAAGATAATTGAAGAGAAGGTTCAATGTAAACACAAAGAAATTTTGTAAGAATTTTTCTCTCAGAGATTAGATTCAGAATAGCTCAGAAAACTTGTTATCAAAACATATGTAAAAGCTTAATTTTATAGCAAATAACAATTAATACGTTGCTAGAAATCAGCAAGAAAATCTGTTAAAAACTGTCAAAAATAGATCTTTCATTTTCGACAGGCAACGGTAACAAACGACTATTCAAAATCTGAAATTCATTTTCGAAAGCTATATAAGAGTTGTCGATAATCATTTTAGAAGGTGTCCAATTTTCAAAGAAGAAACTATCGAAAATGAGTCAGTTTTGCAACTAACCCACTCTCCGAAAGAAAGTAGTGGAAAATGATTTATAAGCTGTCGAAATAATTTTTGAAAGTTTAACAAAAACAAAGGAAAAACTGTAAAAAAATGAGTCAATTCTGAAACTTACCCAACTCTCTATAAAAAACTATCGAAAATGCTTTTATGAGCTGTCAAAAATGGTTTTCAAAAGTTTAAAAAAATATAGAAAAAAACTGCGAAAATGAGGCTATTCTGCAACAACCTGATTTTTGTAAATGCTATCAAAAATGTACACAAGGGCTGTTAGCGCAAAGTTAGTTTTGTACACACTGAGCGTCCATTTTCGAAAATCCTGTATATGGCTGTTGAAAATAATACAATTTTAAGAAACTTTTTAAAACTTTATTTAAAGTAATTTTACTTATAAACTATAGAAAAATAAGTTTCTTTAAGATCTTTTAAGCACTAATTTGTATGTAATAACTCCAAAATATATTTCAAACAAATAAACTTATATTTGATATTTAATCATCTATTAAAATCAACTTTTGCTAAAATAATCTTTTGAGAAACAATACTTCAAAATTATTTTATAATTAATATATATACATATCTATATTTATTTTAAAATCCATCACATCACAATGTGAAAGGTGTGTGTTCATAGAAAAGCTTGAGCTTCCAAAATTCTATAATGTAAAATTTTAACAAAATTCTAACATACGAACATGAATTATATTCAAGAAATATGAAGTCTTCTTGTTGAGCTCTTGACATGAATTTGACTTCAACTTCAAACTTCAATTAGAAATGCTCAAAGATATGGTTGTTGAAGTTGAGCTCTATGCTATGATCTTGAGTGACTTGTAGAATTTGTGAACACTTTAAGATCATTAGATCTTTAACTACATGAATATGAATCATCAAACATGAGAGATTGTACTGTGGGCCATCAATAAACATATAGCTTTGATTAATCAACCAAATACTCTTCTGATTTTCATGAGAAGAGAGACTTTAAGTTCAGAGATGAAGTGGGTAGTTACATAGTTTACTTTCAATCTGAAGGACTTGGGACACCATCTCAAAAGACTATCCTTCTAGGTGGAGTTGCCCAAATTCTTATATACCCAAGATCATCCCCAAGTCAAGCAATGTGAGACTATTTGTTTGACCCAAATTCCAACTATCCCCCTCGAACAAAGACTCTCCCTGCAAGCTTAACTATCTTCACACTGGAAGATTAAGTGCTCCATCGAGATTTAACTCTTCACTGCGTGGGAAGGCGGTATGCCTTATGTGAAGTACCAATTACAGTCGGTCACTCCTCTACACCGCGTGAGAGGCGGCACGCCCATTGCAAAGGAGCACCACTGTCAAATTTCTCGAGAGCCCAACATTATCTTCACAATGGCCTATTTTCCCTTTTTGCGTCATTTGGGTGATTAGGCCCATTGCGTCTTTGCGCCATTGGGGATCTACATCGTCAAACATCATCCACACACACGACTAAGTTCGGGCATGACTCTGATACCAATTAAAGGACTTGGGGCATCATCCCAAAAGGCTAACCTTCTAGGTAGAGTTACCCAAATTCTTATATACCCAAGATCATCCCCAAGTCTAACCGACGTGAGACTATTTGTTCGACCCAAATCCAACACTACCGACTTTCTCCTTGCAGAGGCATTGGTCTAAATCCGGCTTGTGAGCAGATGGGCAATGAATCTAGTCTGACGATATTAACTTTGTTAGTTCGTAAACAATCTGATTGTATTGTATAGTTTTTTGTTTGCTGCATATTCATTTAGACAATTAGATTATGAAGTTGTGTAGCAAAATAATATGCCACCAATATAGGTACCTAAATGAGCTTCGGGCTGGTGATTCTGTTCGGCAAGGCGTTCTCATCTCTCACTTGACGAAGCATGCAAGCGATTTCTTCTCTCTCTCTCTCTCTGGAGTTAGTCGAGGACACTCACTTTCTCTATAGCCAAACAAGAGAATTTTGGATTATTTTTATTTTTCTTTTAGGTTGTGTTTGGTATGCGGGAATTTAGTTGAGAATTCTAGATTCTCCCATGCGAATTTTCATGTTTGGTAGAAACATGTTCAATAATCATTGGAGTATTGAAATCTCAGGGGGATCAAATTCCCTCGTTTTGTCGGAATATAATTCTCACTGTGGATGGTAGAGATTGTATATTCTCATATGATGGAAATTCATAAAAATTAATTTCTCAAAATAACCTGATTTATTCTTTTAATCTTTTACGCTTTTTGTGTTCTCCCAACATGGTTATTAACCCCGCCATCGCCAAAAACTGCCGACCACCACAACCATTTATCGCCACCACCATGGCCCACCACCACTGACTGCAGCTGCCACCCGCGGCCGCCATTCGACTGTAAACTGTAGCCACCGCCACCGGTGATTGCTGACTACAATCAACCACTGATCATTGCCGTTGTCAATTATAGATCTCGCTGCATCCACCGCTAACTACTGTTGCCACCATCAAATAGTCCATGCCGCCACTGCCTACCGCTGCCACCAATGACCGTCGACCACCAACAACCATTGATCGCCATCACCACTGTCGATCATCGCTTCCGCAATTTCCATCACTTGTGACCGCCGACCACCAGCAACCATTGATCACGACCACTGTCGTCGACTGTCGCTGCCTCAATTGTCGCCACCATCAACCACCGGCCGCCACCATCGCTGACGGCCATCAGTGGTAACTGCCAACATCCGACCACCAACAAACACTGATGGTGGTCACGCCATTGACTGCCACCGTCACCGTTGCAACCGTCGGCCGTCGCCGCCACCATCAACCACCTACTGCCATTGCCACCAATGTGGGCACTGCAACTAACATTCTTGTTACTTTACCATTTCATTAATCATCACTAGCCGCTCACTATAAGGTTAGTTTGGGAAAAAAAATTCAGGAATTTTATATTCCTCAAGAAAAATCTAATGTACCAAATACAACAATAATTTATTGACTGAAATATCTTAACTGTACCAAACATAGCAATGTAATATTTCTAGAAATTTAATGCCTGAAAATTATAATCCTAAAAATGAGAATAACTGTACCAAACATAGCAGTGTAATGTTTCTAGAAATTTAATGCATGAAAATTATAATCCCTAAAAAATGAGAATATTATATTTTGTGTATCAAACACACCCTTTAGCAGCAGTGTAATATTTCTAGAAATTTAATGCCTGAAAATTATAATCCCTAAAAAATCAGAATATTATATTTTGCGTACCAAACGCACCCTTCGTGTAAGTCTCACTTTGTCAAGTTAGATTCTCATTCAGTTGTATGGTTTCGCACCTTCTGCACTTTACTTTCCCTAAAAAAAAAACATGCCCTTAGATCCTTCTTCTTAGCAAATGGGACACCCCCCCCCCCCCCCCCCCCCCCCCCCCCCCCCCCTCCCCTTCCCTCACAAAAAAAAAATAAAAATAAAAAAAAAAAATAAATAAATAAAACATTCCTCTTTACCTTCTCCACTCTGGAAATTCAAATTCTAGGCCAGGTTAAACTAACAGATTATTCATCTTAACCAGTGATCATGGTGTTCATCTAATCAGCACAGCAAACTACCTAGACTAGTTCCTATGTTCATTTTGTTCCAATGCCCAATAGTTGTCCAATATACACATTGGCCTACCATAATAGAGTAATCAGGGTCTGATATTTTCTGAATTCAAGTGACCCTGCAGTGTATAGCTCTTCCCCAACCTCTCAAATGCTTGAAAATTACAGGACATGCATCATGCCCAATCAACCCACCCCTTGGGCTCAAATTTGAGTCCCAGACTTCAGAGTAGTCACATGAGGGCACCCCCCAAGAGAAGCAGCCAGAGTGCAAGAAACCAACAAAGGAAGTTTCCCCCCTCTTCCAATAGTCAAACCCTAAATGGTAAAATCTCCATTTCTTGCCACTTCTCTCTTCTCTAATAAGCCTTCCAACTACAAACACTGTTGCTGTTGAATCAGTGACCTGTCTCTCTCTGAATTCATTACATTTACACCAATACAACAAGGATGAAAACAGAAGAAGACATTCACCTCATCCATGTAAGACTCACATGAAAGCCCCGCAAAAGGTGGCCAAAGGTTGGGTCATGTGTATCCCCTAGTGCTTGGATCGGATTGGACCCAAATTGCTCTGGGTCCAAGTCCAACCCATGTGTTTTTGTGTTGGTGAGTCCTTGGACCCTTTTGGACTCAGAGGATCAATATATGCCTCATTTCAGAGCTTGGCCAATTGTATTTGTGGGGAAAGAGTCAGCAGCTATAAGCTCTCACATAAGGTCAAGAGACTGCCAATTTTCATGGAGTAATCAAATCCTAATGATCACACACATTGAGAGATTGTCAACCTGCTCTTTGTTTCCTTCTTGTTTGTTTTGTTTCAGCCTCAGCCTCAGCCTCAGCCTATGATGGAAGACTAATCCCTCTGAGAGATTGGAGAGAGACTAGAGAGAGAGAGAGAGAGAGAGAGAGAGAGAGAGAGAGAGAGAGAGAGGGCAAAGCACATACAGTGATCATTGTTTGTCTTTTGTTTAATGGAGTTTTTCCCCCACTTAATTTGAGTGGGAGAGAGTGGACAAAGTGCTAGAGGACGCAGGGTGATGGGAACTGAGCCCCAAGTATGAGGACAAGGGAAATGACAACTCACCGCGGCCCTTTTGGGCTCCTGTTTTTTTGTTTGTTTTTCCCTCTTGCATGGATTTCAAAAATCAATGGGACACATGCACGCTCTCCCTCCCTCTTCTCCTCTTTTGGGCTCTTCAGATTTCAAAGTCCATGTATTATACAATGCTCATGTCTTTAGAGGGGTTTGAGCTTGGGAGTTTGAGTTAGTTACCAACTATTTTGTTCCTTTATAGAGGTTAATTTGTTTAATATCTATACAAAGCTCCCCCTCTTGATGATGGTGTGTACTGATTATCTTGAATATTAATGGACAAGCAATGTGTTATATAGTGAAGAGAATTCATGAATAGCTACAATATGGAGCACTAGCTGGACAAAGGCCAAAAAAACTGCAGTGAGACTTGGGGGCATTATCTCTTCTGATTTGTATAGTATAAAGTTGGATATTTGTATATTTTATGAGATCATGTATAGTGATGTCACTGAGCCTCTTAAAAACTTTAAAACATTGAGTTAGGAGGATTATATCAAAAAAAGCATGAATCTAATTTGGCTGCAGGATTGATTTTAACTAGTTCTAATTTAAGGACCAGACTTGAAACTCCTGGGTTTATTAAAGTTTAATAATTAAGTTGGGAATATCAGAACTTAATCTGATTTCATTATTAACTGTTAAGTATGCCAAGAGCACTTTACGTAGAAACGAAAAGATAATTATATGGTTTCAAATTTGAATTTGATTTAGTAAATCTTATAGCCAGTCTTTATATATATAGTCAATTTGTAGGCCTGGGCTACCTCATCATGATGATGGATGTGATAAAGCTATTGAATATATATTGGTTCTTATTTTTATGATCTATTTGTCAAATTAAACACAAGCTTTGTGTAGAGTTTGACTAGGATCCTACTGGTAAGATTTGAGTATACATCCTATTGCATGAAAAATACACCTATTTGAGTATAGGATTTGAGTTTATATACGTCCATAAGCCATTTAAATTTAAATAAATTGTTTGTTCTTCGTTTGCGGAGACTTTGCTTTTCATCATGTTAAATAATTAGGATATATAATTCGCCCTCCATCGAGCATCACCAAAAAGTTTACTCATGCCACCTTTTTGGTCCTACAATGTATGCTCAATTCTCTATGATATTGCTATAGGATTATTGTATGCATATGCATATTCAAATTAATACCCCAGCTGCCTCACTTCATGCTTTTCTAATTCATCTAGTTTTCAAGTAGCCGTTTCCATCAAAAACTTTTCATACATGATAAAAGTATAGTCTACATAAATTTGAACAGCTCAAGTGCTTGAAGTTGACTTCTAACCTTCTCTAAGATATATACCCATGTGAAATGACGTTTTACTCAACTTGTTGAGTTGGATGTCGAACAGATAGTCTCACATCGGCTAGATCGGATGATCTTGAGTACATAAGGATTTGGGTAACTCCAACTAGAAGACTAGTTTTTTGGGATAATGCTTACAATTGGTATTAGTCATGCCCCGAAGTTAGTCGTGTGTGGGTGATGTTTGACCCCCAAATGAGCGCAAAAGGGGCAGAAAGCCCTTGTGAAGCTAGTTTGGGCTCCCGAGAATTTGGCAGCGGTGCTCCTCCTTCATGTAAGTTGTGTCCGCCCTCCGTGCAGTGAAGAAAAGTAATAAACTACAATTTGTGTGTAAGGCGTGTCTGCTTGTTCGTTAACTCCAATTAAAAGACTAGTATTTTGAGACGGTGCCTTTAAATCCTTACACAACTCATATGCATGCAGCTTCTCCCCTACTTAACAAATTTACACAAAGATGCCAAGGATGTTCCTTTTGCAACCAACCTCTGTAAACAACCTATTTTGAGTTATGGCTTTGCTATTAAGAAACGATGGCAACAAGAAAAGTAAAAGGGATAGAATCCGCGACATTTGAACTAACTGCATTCCCTCCATGAACTGCGATTGGTGAATAAGGAAAGTAGTTGAAGTCATTTAACCTGAGAGAGTGACTTGTGAGCACAACGGAGAATGTGGTGGTGGTAGTTGATCAAGAAGCAAGAAAGAAAGGAGTAGTTAGTTTCTTGGATGGTGGGGAAAAATTTACAGTGATGGAGATTGAACATAGAAAAAGCACAACCCTTTTGCAAGAAAGAAAGAACGTCACATATTCTGTCCTTTAGAGTATAATGTGTGTTTACACAGACACAGTACTTTGTTACTGCCTGTGATTTTTTTTTCTCTTTATGGTGCCTGTTAATTATTTTACTTTCAATGGGGAATGATGTAAAATTTTGAAGAGGCTTAAATGAACATCCCGTGTAAATTTTATGTCATTCATTATGGCGTAGACATCATTCCACATTCTCCAAAAAAGGGTTCCAAATAGCACTGCATTTGAGGGGAGAGGCATGTCAACCCAAAGAGGAGAGATTTCAGTTCTAGCCTTGGAATTTCCTTTCTGTGCATTCAATCTTGAGTGTCCAATCCTTAAAAATGCAACATACTTAGTCTAACAGAGAAACCCATTTTGTTAAACATAAAATTCTGCTTAGGGCAGCCGAAAAGATTTTCACTATTGGACTCCTCAAGAATACAATTGACTCTTGTTGAAATTAAATTTGAGATCCGAACTTAATTTTTAATAACTTAGTATTTAGAGCTTATTATTTAGTTGATACCTCTCTATATAGTAATTTAAATAGGATTAGGGGAATTGAGTCTTAACTAAAATGGAGTAATTATTGTTAGGATTAAATTTATTACTTTTCTTTTGGTAAGTGGCTGAATCAGTGTAAGAATTGAAGTTAATTGGAAAGTAGTCTCAAAGTACCCAACCACAAACTCTAAATGAATTTTTTTTTTTAAAAGAATAAACGGTGAACCTATAAGGTCCCCCACATTTCATTAGTAAGCCCATACAATATGAAGAACAGTAGAAATCCTGCTGATCAAACTACTGCACTCGTAGGTGTTGGGGGCAAAAAAAAACCAAAGTATACCCAAACGGGTAAGTATCAACATTGAACCCTCCCACATACAAAATAAATGCAAAGTACATGTAGGAAACTTGATGATCCAAAATGAAGAGTCTGAGGTGTCACCGGTCACATGGAGTCTGAATCGGTATCGTGACCCCTGTGTTGTGCCCGGTGACAACAACCCAACTGAGAATCTCACAAATCTCCAAGCACAAAGAACCCCAACAGCACAAATAATCACAGAAGAAGCACAAAAATGCAAACAACAATATTAACGAGGTTCAGCCTCAACGCCTACGTCCTCGGGGCAATCAGAAGAGAGATTAATTTACTTGGAAGAAGATTACAATGGCAAGCAGCCTCTTTGAATGCAAGAGAGCTCCAGCCTTTTTTCTTTTCTTGATCTTCTACAAGATACAAACCCTAGAAACCAACAACAACCCTTAAATACAACAGATTTTCGAATCAGCAGAAATTACTCGCACCCGACTGTCGGTCGACCGAGCGGTCGACCGATCCTTCCACCAGTCGACCGGTCGGTCGACTGGGTACCCAACAGAGAGTTGGGTGCTTTCAGTCGGTCGACCGGGCGGTCGACCGAGCTCTTTCCCTGTGCATGTTGTGCACATCGGTCGACCGCCGGCCGGTCCGACCGATATTCTGCTTGTGCGGGCGGTCGACCGGGCCGGTCGACCGCAGAACCTGTTCTGCTGCTGTTGTGTTATTTTTTGCTGCTGTTTCCTTCTGCCTTTTCGTCGTCGACTTCATTGGCGATCACCTCGACGACCCCTCGGCAATCCATGTCAACTTCCTTAGCAATGTTCTCTCTTTCCAACAATTCTTCATCTCGGCGAAGATTTCCAAAATCTGAGCCGATCTCCAACGAACCCTAGTCTTTCACCTGGCGAAATCGACACACGATCTCGGCGAAATCGACACACGATCTCGGCTTGGCGCACCGGACGAAATCGACACACGATCTCGGCTTGAAATCTTTAGCTCAGCTATCCCTGGAAAAACATCGCACATACTTTCCTTGCACTTCACCTTAGAAGAATTTCCATACATGCCGATCAGTAAACTATTGCTTCACTCTGCAACTTCACGACCTCACGAAGACTTCTCATGAGCCAACACTGACTCTCCAACTGACTAGCTCTATCTAGTCTACCTGTCTTCCACTGACGGTCCACCAAGTCTGTGTAGAACACACCAAACATCATCATCGGCTTCAATTGGATGCACACCACTCCTTATGCAAGCTCAACATCTTCTCACCGGAAGATCGCCTGTTCATCGAGACCACAACACCTCACCTCTTCGTGAAGTCCAACTGGCCACAATGCTTCACCTCTACGTGAAGCCTCTCCACCTCTACGTGAAACTCCAAACGACCACAACTCTTCACCTCTACGTGAAGATTCAAAACAACTTCTCGAGAACCCAAATAGCTTCATAAGAGTTGATCACCAAATGGCTGCGCTTTACGGCTGCCTACGTACCTTTGCCCAAAGGATCAAGCCAACCTAGTTCATTTAGATGAGTTCCTTTAGAACTCAAACCAGCACTTGCAACTCTATTTGCAGCAGTGAACCTGTCTGATCAAGTCATATGAATCTCTTCCCGACCATCATGGAGGACGACGGCCTTCAACTTCAGCTTGTCACGATCACAAGCTTGAGATTCAAGCTTCATTCCCCACAAGCATATTTTCACCTTTGTTCCTATAGCTGCAAACAACTCGACATCCTCAACAATGTTGTCAACCTGTTCAGCATCACCTTTGGTATCATGATCTCCACCCGGTGCCACCTCCGATAAAGTCTCCTTTGATGCCAAACCAACTGGAGATGATGGAGTAGCATCAACCTTCACCCGCTGCGATCCAACCTTGGTCTTCGTCTTCTCCACCTGCTGAGAGACGTTGGACTTCAACACTGAAGTCTCCAAAAGTGACATTCCTGCTCATCACGATCTTCTTGTCTTCGGGGTCCCACAACCTGTAACTGTTTCCCTTAACGCCCAAATAGACAAACCTCTTTGCTCGCGGATTCAACTTGCCATTCTTGACATTGAAGTAGGCCGGACTTCCAAACTCCCGCAGCAAACAATGATCTTGAGCAGCTTTCCCAGACCAAATTTCCAATGGAGTTTTACCTCCAATCGCAGTCGATCTGTTCATGAGATGGCTAGCATACTCAGTCGCCTCAGCCCAAAACGACCTGTCTAATCCTGCATTAGACAACAACCTCCGAACCTCCTCCAGCAAGGGACGGATCACTTCTTTAGCCAACCCATCTGTACCTGTTGTGAAGTGAGTTGCAATACCTGTGTTCTGGCCAAATTGTAGGAACTGGTACATGTCTTTTCCAACATTACCAATATGAAGCTCCTTTATCTTCCTACCTATCTGCCTCTCCATTTTTCCTCTCCACTTCACCAACACATCTAGGACTTCACTCCTTTGTCTCATGGGATATATCCAAAACTGCCTAGATGAGCCATCAATAAAAGAGACAAAGTACCTGTGACCTCCAAGCGATGCTGTCTTAGCAGGTCCCCATATGCACATGTGAACACAATCAAGAAGACCTTCATTGTGGTGAGTACTGGTGCTGAATCTCACCTTCTTCTTGTCCAGAACGCTGTGTCCACTTTCTGACTTGCAGGTAGCAGCACCTTCTATTTCCTTCTTTGTAGGAGCTCGCAAAGATTCTTCTTCTTCCTGTCCAACCTTTCCTTGCCAGACATCCGGGCCACCAACATCTGAAGAACTCGAAGTCTCCACCTGATCTGTAATCATACTACCCTTCAAGTAGTAGAGGTTGCCTTGACGGACGCCCTTCATCACCACCATTGAGCCCTTGATCATCCTGAGATCGCCATCTCGAACAGATATCACCATGCCCAATGCTTCCAAAGTGCCAACTGAGATAAGATTCCTTTTGAGATGAGGTACATACCTCACCTCCTTCAACTCTCGAACTATCCTATCATCCATCTGATGCGAACTGTACCCATCCCTTCAATATTACACGGATGGTCATCTCCCATGACTGTGTAACATCCATCCAGCTTTTTAAAGCTAGAGAACCAGGCCCTGTTCGGGCACACATGATAGGTGGCTCCGCTATCAAAGATCTACTCAGCACTATCTGAGTTACTAATAGTAGGGGTAGTAACCGAGAGAGAGAACACTGAAGAGTCATCATCCGATCCATCTGCCTGTGCGAGATTCGCCTCGGTCTTTGACTCCACCTTCTTACCTTTAGCCTTCGGACATTCTGCTTTCCAGTGTCCTAGTTCCTTGCACAAGGCACACTGATTCCTTTTCAGATTTTTGAACCCCAGACTGGACTTAGATCTTCCTCTAACCTCCTTGCCCTTCCTCGATGAACTTCTGCCTCTTACTTCCAGTGCCTCTGCCGATGAGCTTGACCTAGAAGGATGTCTCTCCTTCTTTCTCATCTCATAACTAGTCAGTGCAGACGACACCTCATCATAATCCAAGGTCTGCCTTCCATTGATGAAGGTCAGAGTGAATGTCTCATACTCCTCCGCCGGGAGTGAGTTCAGAAAGATGATCGCCTTATCTTCCTCTTCTATCGTGACATCCACGTTTACCAAGTCTATAAGAAGCTTCGTATATCGGTTGATGTGCTCATTTACTGTGCTCCCCTTCTTCATCTGAAAACTATACAGCTTACTTTTAAGCTGCAACCTGGACTCAACACTCTTAGTCAGGTATTTCTTCGCAAGGGTTTCCCACAGTTTCTTCGCCGACGTCTCATGTTGTGTAAGGTATTTTATGTCTTGCGACAAACATGAACGTATCAATCCACATGCCGACCTGTTCATCTTTGCCCACTCTTCATCAGTGATCGTGCTCCTTTTCTTCTCCAATAGGAGAGTGTCCTCGAGATTCGATGCATTCAGCGCATCCATAACCTCACATCTCCACATCCCGAAGTTATTTGTGCCGTTGAACTTGACAACTTCAATCCTCGGGATATAATTCATTGTCTTAACCGATGCTATTTCTTCTTGCCATTGAGATTTTTGATCCTCTATCGATGCGGAAGAATACCAACTAGAAATAGATCTATACTTCAGATAAAAAATTGGATTTTTACCTTTCCCTTGAAATCCTAGATCGAGTTTCTCTCCGGATCTACTTCACCTCAGATTCCACGAGCCCTACTTACGTCCTCCTGAGATCGACACACGATCCCACTAGCACCAATACCTCTGATCTGAGATCAACACACGATCTCCACCGAATCAGATCTAGAACTCTCCGAATCTCCAGAAATCCCAAGCGAAACCTGGAAGCTCTGATACCACTGGTTGTGCCCGGTGACAACAACCAACTGAGAATCTCACAAATCTCCAAGCACAAAGAACACCAAACAGTACAAATAATCACCAGAAGAAAGCACAAAATGCAAACAACAATATTAACGAGGTTCGGCCTCAACGCCTACGCCCTCGGGGCAATCAGAAGAGAGATTAATTTACTTGGAAGAAGATTACAATGGCTAACAGCCTCTTTGAATGAAAGAGAGCTCCAGCTTTTTTCCTTTTCTTGATCTTCTACAAGATACAAACCCTAGAAACCAATAATAGCCCTTAAATACAACAGATTTCTGAATCAGCAGAAATTACCCGCACCCGACTGTCGGTCGACCGAGCGGTCGACTGACCCTTCCACCAGTCGACCGGTCGGTCGACTGGGTGCCCAACAGAGAGTTGGGTGCTTTCAGTCGGTCGACCGGGCGGTCGACCGAGCTCTTTCCCTGTGCACGTTGTGCACATCGGTCGACCGCGCCGGTCGACCGATATTCTGCTTGTGCGGCGGTCGACCGGCCGGTCGACCGCAGAACCTGTTCTGCTGCTGTTGTGTTATTTTCTGCTGCTGTTTCCTTCTGTCTTTTCGTCGTCAACTTCATTGGCGATCACCTCGACGACCCCTCGGTAATCCATGTCAACTTCCTTAGCAATGTTCTCTCTTTCAAATACCCTGCCCTGTGCCTCCCCCTAGTTACTGGCATGCATCTTTATTGGCTAAAACATCACCTCCACTGTTTCCTTCGCATTATACATAACTCACCCCTTATTTATTGCAATTTGTAGTTTATTTGTAAGCAGCGGACCCATATTTGATCCTATCAAGCTCAAGTTATCACAACTCACCAGCTGCCTTACCCCAAGACCAAGAGTATATAGCATTAGCTCGTCACATACATTCATTCTCTTGAAGTAGTTCTCTTGGTTAATTAACAATGGCCACCAATATGTGATGGTCCCCTCTTTCCTTCGCTTCATTTTCAAAGCAAGACCATATATACTTGCTACTCCTGTAGGCACTCTTCTTCAAATTTCAAACACAACAACCACCTTCACATTTATATGAGAGAACAAACCAGAGACTAGCCAGAGAGTAACAACAATGGAGAGCAGAAGCCGCCTGAAACAACGACTCACTTGCTTGTTTCGGCCTTCCACTCTCCTCCGAACCTCCTGCAACTCCGCCACTGCAGGCAGCATCTTCACTTCCTCCGCCGCCAACACCAGCAGCCGCAGCCTATCCACCGCCACCACCGATATGATCATGGGCACCGCCGCTCATGAGCCCGTCTTCATACCATACGACTCCCTCTTCATCCGCAACAATAGCAAGAAGCTCGATCACTCTCTTTCCTTCCCTTCGTCCTCGCGAATGCTCTCTTCTCTTGACTGCAGCGGCTGCAGGCCCACCAAAACATCGGTAGCTGATGTTGTTTCCGTTGTGAGCAAGGTCAGTGAGAAGATGACGATGAAGAAGAAGGAGAGGAGAGTGAGAGAGACTGGAGAATCTTATGAGACCGGCGAAAGAGAGGGAAGGACTTGCCCTCCGGTCTCTCCATTGTCTCCCTCCAAAGAATACTATTTTGATTACTGTGGCTTCGATAAGATCGATGAAGAAGAAGATGATCGGAAGACGAAGGAAAGATAACGTTGGAGCCAAGAATGTAAAGAAAAGGAAGAACAAGTTTGTACCAAATGCTTATGGATTCAGTAGCTCTTCTGATGATGACGGGGCAGAAGTCTTCAGCAGCGACGAAGTCATTGACAATGAGGATGAGACTGAGACGTTCTTTTCGTCGAGAAGCTTCTCTTCTGATTCCTCCGAGTTCTACAAACGCCCTTCATCACGAAAGAAGAAGAAGAAGAAGAACAAGAAGGACAAGAAACAGATTAAATCTTCGCGAAGACCACCGAGGAGAGGGAAAAAGACTAGTTATGAAGAGTTTCGGCCTGTAGTCTCAGTATCCATGAAGGAAGATCACGAAGAAGAGAAGAGCGGCATTCCGGTGATGAAGAGATCAACGGATCCTTATGTCGATTTCCGAGACTCGATGGCGGAGATGATTGTTGAGAGGCAGATATTTGGGGCCAAAGATCTTGAGAGACTCCTCCATTCTTACCTCTCTCTCAATTCTCCTCATCATCATGCAGTCATACTTCGGGCATTTGCAGACATATCGGAAGTTCTATTTGGTCACTAGCTACTACTGTATGCTTGCTGTGTTGAGTGATTAATGTTTCTGTTAGTAAGAATTGGGTTCTAATGTTTCTGTTAGTAAGAATTGGGTTCTAATAACTTTAGAGATGCATGTGAGTTCTCTCTGTTTGGAGATCTCTAGCTAGTAAAATTTGCTGTG
The DNA here is from genome assembly GCA_038442645.1 of Agave tequilana. Taxonomy (NCBI): domain Eukaryota; kingdom Viridiplantae; phylum Streptophyta; class Magnoliopsida; order Asparagales; family Asparagaceae; genus Agave; species Agave tequilana. The sequence continues at coordinate 89,147 of JAVJIF010013684.1, forward strand.
TTCATGGATGTTGTTATGCTAACCAATTAGCTTTATATCCTTCATTAGATTTTTTTTTTCCCCTCTTCATGTGATTTAAATTTGACATGATACCAGTATTAGGCTTTATGAAGTTGAAATTTGAGGTTGGTTTTCTGCTCTCTCATAATAATTTGTCCCTTTGACAGAAAACAAAAATGTAGTTGGGTGTATGTTGTAATTTTTTTGTTTGAACTTTGAAAAGCGAAGCAAACACAAAGAATATGAGACATTTTTTAGTGGTGTTTTTATTGCGTTCCAGTGGAGAGATGTGTGCTTAGGTTTGTTCCTTTCTACTTAAAGAAATGCACCCACCAGCTGATGACAACAGCTTACCTTTTCTTGTCTGTTGCTCAAAGCAAACTCTAGATTCTGTCCATTCTGTGCAACCTTATAGCATGCATGCTGCGCTTATCCAGGATTAATGGAGCATTAAGTATCTTTAGTTCTTCAAATGTAATGGACTGCTTCATTTTGAGTTTATGTGGCTGTGATCCATACCTAAAACTGTTTCATTTTATTAGAGATCATATACATGATTACCAACAGAAACTCTATAACTCATAAGCTCATGTTTTTATTTCTATTCCTACAGGATTTGAGCAAATCTTTGAAAGAATCCAGATGCATGTTCTTTGGTACAAAACTCTTGACTACATTTGAAGGTCTGCCAGCAACACAGGTGGTAGTTGAGGATTTTTATAACCATAAGATGTTGGTGATATTCCTATCCAGAAAAAAATGGAAAATAAAAATAATGTTGGGACTTATCATTCTTGTATGCAACTCAGTTTTGAGTAGTTCTTATATGCATCATGAGAGTTCTTTTTTTTCCTTTTGCAAACAGAATAAGTAATGTTCACAGTTAATTTTGATGTCCTTGTTGTTCAGTAAAATGTAAGGTCTGGTGTCTGAAAATCTAAGCAGATATTTATAATTTACTAGCTAGCTTACCAACAATATTCGGATTGCAATAGATGCAGAAGTTATTTGATTATATATCAATATTTGGTCAATTAATGTTTTTGGATTGCAGATATAGGATCCATACTTTACCAACCAGTGACCTTTCCATGCTTTAATTTTGTATCCAAACAAATCAGAGTCACGGAGATGTGTATCAAACCATCAAAAAGTTGGACCTTATTGGATCAAATTAATTGTTCTCCAGGCTCCTGTATTTCCTGATCCTTGTTTACCTCATGGAAATTTAATGCAAACATGCCCCTGTTTACCTCATGGAAATTTTGTTGGGATTTGGATCGAACAAATAGTCAACATCGGCCAGACATGGGGATGATCTTGGGTATATAAGGATTTGTGCTACTCCACTTAGAAGGCTAGTCTTTTTGGGATGGTGCCCACGTAAGACGTGAGCATATACTTTTCGGGTGTGAAGATTGAGCTTATAGGAGATGAGCTTATACTAGTTGAGCTCTCGAGATTGGCAGGCGTGTGCTGCGACACTTTTTGTTAGGCGCAATAAAGTCCCTGTAAAGCTAGTTGAACTCTCGAGATTGGCAGGCGTGTGCTGAAATGCAGTGAAGAGGATCTCGATCGTCTTTCAGGTGTGAAGATGAAGGTGTGAAGATGAGCTTACAGGAGGATCTCGATCGTCTTTCAGGTGTGAAGATGAACTTACAGGGATACTCTTTGTAAGCAAGTTGAGCTCTCGAGGGGGATTGTTGGGATTTGGGTCGAACAAATAGTCCCACATCGGCTATAAGAATTTGTGCTACCCACCTAGAAGGCTAACCTTTTTGGGATGGTACCCTGAGTCATCGGCTATAAGAATTTGGGATACTCCACCTAGAAAGCTTGCCTTTTTGGGATGGTGTTTGGGATGGTACCCCGAGTCCTTACAAGTGGTATCAGAGTCATGCCCTGAACTTAGTCGTGTGTGTGGGTGATGTTCAATCCCCCAGGGTGCAGCGGACGGCGCAGTGTGCCACTTATGCTGGATCTAGATTGAGCTCTCGCGGGAGGTAATCATACTCCAGGTGCTTCATGTAAGACGTGTTGCTCTCCAACGTAATGAAGAGGAGCGACCTCGATTGAGCATTATGATCTTCTCGGATGAGGAATGAGGAAGATCGACTTGCAGGAAGACCCAGACTCTTTGTCTGAGAGGGGATAAAACCTGCTTAATTCTCATAGCGCAAAAAGGCGCAATAAAGTCTTTGTAAAACTGAGTTGGGCTCTCGAAATTGATAGCAGAGTCTTGCTTCACATAAGATGTGCCTGCAAACGCGGTGTAGAGGAGTAATAAGCTGCAAGTTGTGCTTCATGTAAGGCATGTGTTGAAACTCAGTGAAGAGAATCTCGTAAAACATATGTCTTCCAGGTGTGAAGATGAGCTTACAGGGAGACTCTTTATTCGAGAGGGGGATTGTTGGGATTTGGGTCGAACAAATAGTCCCACATTGGCTAGACATGGGGATGATCTTGGATATATAATGATTTGGCCTACTCCACATAGAAGGCTAGTCTTTTGAGATGGTGTCCTGAGTCCTTACAAATTTAATGCGAACATAGATATAGCTCTGGTGGACCTATGGAGTTTGTTTCCTGTTTTAGGCCCTCACATATATTCTGCTGCAGCAACAGCTATAGGAAACTAGATTTGTTAATTGTTAATAATATAGACAGTACAAGTTAATATGCAATGCAAGTGCACCAACAAAGACAGCAAAAACCGGTTGTCTCTTTACCCGAAGTTGGCCCACCGGTCAGACTCTGAGTTTGCTCCCCAGAGGTCACCGGTTTGAATTCTTTCGGATGGACATTTATAATGAGTGTATGTGTGTGGGCTTGAGGGTAAACCTCTAGCTAGTTCTCAAAAAGAAAAAAGATAGCAAGAACTATAGGCCTCGGTTTTAATGCTAGGGCACTAATCTAAGCGTCGGTTTTAATGTCAACCTAAAATTTTTTCTGAGAGAGTGCCCTTTTTCTTCTTCGGATTATCACTTTGCTCTGATTTATTTTGTATTATTTCTCCCCATGCACTAGTGTGTGCATCGAAATTGTTTTGTTCGGGAGATTTCTGTGGCGTTTATATATTTTGTACTTACTTGATTGTTTTCATTAAAATCTTATTAATGAAACATAGGAGTCACCATTAGGCCCAGAGTTTACTTTTGGGGAAAGAAAAGAAAGAAAAAAAACAAGAACAGCAACTTGAGCATGCAAGAGGGTGGTATTGGGCAGGATGAAGGATAGGTTGCAGATAAGTCAAAATGGCGAAAGCCCCTAATAAACAGTCAGCCATGACCATCTTATTGGCTGCTGTGGCAGCAAGAATAGTAACATTTCATTGGATTGGGGGGTAGGTATTAAAAGCTGCAGAAGCTCCTCACGGGGCAAAGGTGGTGGTCATTGAATGAGGTGGTATAAAGAGAGTTCTCTTTTTTCTTGTAGCAGAGATCTCAGAAGTATTTCTGCCGCTGCTTGTGTTGTTTGATTTGGGGGTGGATGGCAGAGATGACATATTAATTGAGGCAGGGCTATATTGCTTGGTGATGCATCAAGTCAAGCTCGTACTGTGTTGCGCGCCAGGGCAACAACTAATGAAAAAATTCAAACCAACAGAGAGATACATCAGATAAGTACCCAAAAGACAAGAACAATTAAATAAGATAGAAATCTAAGCACAATATTTAACGAGATTCGACAATTTGCTTACGTCCTCGGAGCAAGGGAGAGAGATCTTATTAATTCAATAATCAATTACAAGTTACAATTCAATTGGGCTATACCTCTTAATTTATAGTCAGAGAGTCCTAGAGTTTTAAGAAACCACAATTGGATTCGACTCCTGATCACAAACGAAGTTCGAATCCCATAGAACCAGCAGATCCGTCTGTCAGTCGACCGACCCGTCTTTCGGTCGACTAACCCCCAACAGAAACAGGGCTTGTGCCAGTCGGTCGACCGCTCGGTTGACCGTTCTTTTCATCGGTCGACCGGGCGGTCGACCGAACTTCTGCTTTGCACCAACTGTGCTTGCCGGTCGACGGGGCTATCGATCGGTCTCTGTTCTGACTGCATATGAATTGCGTTCTCGCTCCTTGTGGACTCCGATCTCTACACTATCTCTTCTGATGAGTTAAAAAAACTCTTCCATCAAGTTAAAAAACACAGTACATGTCGACTCGAAAGGGGTTGCACCTATGTGGTTGCCTATGTACCCTGCCTAAGGGATCAAGCCATTCGTAGTTCATCCAAACGAGCTTCATCGAGCTCAAGCAACGGAAGGATATAGAGCATTTCTTTACAATGTGTAAATTTCACTCTCGAAACCACATTGGTAAGCTTATCAGCGGGATTCTCTTTTATATGAACTTTTAGTAACTCAATGTCACCCTCATCAAGAATCTCCCAAACAAAATGGTACCTAATGTCAATGTGTTTCGTCCTTGCATGATACACCTGATTCTTTGCCAAATAGATATCACTTATGTTATCACAGTTAATCTTCAACAGATTCTGATCAATTCCTAAATCATCGAGCAACCCTTAAAGCTATATTGTCTCTTTCATAGCCTCTGTCATGACCATGTACTCGGCCTCTATAGTAGATAATACAACGGCAGACTGTAGAATCGAGCGCTAACTCCCCGGTGCTTGAGACAATGTAAACACATATCCCGTTATAGACCTGTGTTTGTCGAGGTCTCCTGCATAGTCGAAATCAACATATCTGACACACTCCTACTTAACCGTAGAATCCTTCTCGAATACTAAACCAATGTCTACGGTACCCTTGATGTACCGTAGAACCCACTTTACTGCCTCCTAATGACCCCTATCGGGATCATGCGTGTATCTGCTAATCATCGAGATAGCTTGTGACAATCAGGCCTTGTACACACCATTTCATACATTAAAGTACCAACTGTGCTAGCATATGGCATGTGAGTCATGTACTCACGTTCTTCAATAGTAGTTGGAGACATAGTGACTTTTGACTTGAATTGAGGAGCTAATGGTGTACTTACAGATTTCGTATCACCGTTGATGTTGAACCTCTGAAGTACCTTTGCAAATACCCCTTTTGTGTCAAGCTAACTTTGTCACTCCTTCAGTCTCGCTCGATCTCTATACCTAGCACCTTCTTCGCTTCACCAAGATCCTTCATCTCGAACTCAGAAGACAAGTCTTTCTTCAATTTATCTATTGCGGATCTGTTCTTAGAAGCAATGAGCATATCGTCTACATACAACAGTAGATAGATGTACTCTCCACCGGGTAGCTTATTATAATATACACATCGGTCATAATGGCTACGTGTGTACCTTTTTCCTCTTATGAAGCTGTCAAAACGCTTGTACCACTGTCTAGGAGGTTGTTTTAATCCATACATCGATTTCTTCAGCTTGCATATCATATTCTCCTTTCCTACAGTTTTGAACCCCATCGGCTGAGACATATAGATCTCCACTTCAAGATTGCCATAGAGAAAGGCAGTCTTCACATCGAGCTGGTCAAGTTCCAACCCATATTGTGCTACCAGCACCGGCAAAATCTGAATCGACGAGTGCTTTACAATATGTGAGAATATCTCATTGTAGTCAATGCCTTCTCACTGTACGTAACTTTTAGCTACCAATCTGGCTTTATAGCGTACAATATCATCTTTGAGAGATCCCTGTTTCTTTACATATACCCACTTACAGCCAATTACCTTTTTTTGCCTTAGGCCACTCTGTCAGTTCCCAAGTATCGTTCTTGTATAAAGAACTCATCTCTTCTACCACGGCATCCTTCCACATCTTAAACCTAAACTGATTTCAGATTCCGTATATGTAGACGGGATCGCCTCTTCAACGACTGAGAGAGCATAGGCCACAATCATATCTGTAGTGAGCCAACTAGGCTTACGTGAATTTCTTTGGTTCTTCCAGCTGCAATGGATTCATGGACATCAACCATGATCTGTCTTTGATCCTCATCATCATCAGTATTCTGATCGGCTACATGATCACTACCTTGTGTCACCGTGGGTATGATATCCAATGATATTGATCTTTCTAGAGACGATGAAGTAGCATCACTCTCCACCTGCTGCGATATCCCTTTAGCCTTCTCAATCTCCACCTGCTGAGGATTGTAGGCCTCAACATTGAAGCCTCATCATCAAACATGACATCTCTGCTGAGGATAAACTTCTTGTCCTTAGGATCCCAAATCTTGTAGCATTCTACTCCTTTCTTGAATTCTACAAACACACCTTTCCTCGCTCTTGGGTATAACTTGTCTTCCTTAACATGGTAGTAGACCGGCATCCAAATACCCTTAGTGAATCATCCTGAGCAGCTTTCCCTGACCAAACTTTCAGAGGAGTTTTATCTCTTATCACATATGAAGGCAACCTGTTAATGAGATAGCAAGCATATGCCAAAGCCTCGCCCAAAAATTCTTTGATAATTCGGCAATGGATAACATACATCGGATCTTTTCTAGTAAGGTCATGTTCATTCTTTCGGCTACCCGCTTTGTTGCGGCGTTTCCCTTACAGTGAAGTGCCTTTCTATGCCCTCATCATGACATAGCTTTAGGAAAGGATCACTCTTATACTCACCTCTGTTATCTGACCGGAGCACTCTCACGCCCCGCTTTCAAAATACGTGAAAACGGAGTCGCGATAAGAGTCGGCGATGTATATACGTAAAGAAAATACCCCACGTATACACGCTAAGCCTAAAGTAACCTGAACAAGCTATAAATCTAAACCATAATAAATTAACGATCACTACAATATCACATATAAGCAACCATACATGATATCATATAAAAAGAACTGGAATAAAAACTGAATCTGATATTCATGAATCAAGAAAAGTATAGAAATAGGAATAAAAAGAGGTTAGAATACTAGAATAAAAAAGAGAGCAGCTCCAGCTCTCGCGAAGCGTACGATCACACAAACACCTGAACAATATAAGAAGGTGTCCAAAAAATCCTGGACGAGCGAATGTAGGGTCATCAGAAGCGACCTAATGAGTGTATAAGAAAAGAAGAAGTGCTCGTGCATATAAACAATGTGCATATAAACAATGTGTACAAAATAACTATAAATCTAAAACTGAAATAAAAGATAGCTGAATAACAATAACATGTACAAGACTATGAAAATATGTACTGAAATAAGTCTATACAAATGAACAATAATAAGGGCAGTCAGTACTAGAGTCAGATGACCAAATCAGATCATGTGTACTATCAGATGTCTATCATAGTTTATATATAAGTACAGTCAGGTGAATACAGTAAGTCTGAATATAGTCAATCACAATACACTATAAACAATTCATTATTATTTATTATGTTAGTGAACACCAATTGTCACATGCAGTAAACGCATCCCATACTACGCTTATCACACGTGTCAATCGGGTCCTATGTTATTGAAACTGATTAGTTGGAGACATTGTCCATGCTTTAGGTGGGTTCCATACATACCCGGAATCACGACCCAGATGCCTGACGCTGAACCAGGCCCTACCGCCAGGTAGTCAGAAACAGTAACAGTACTCACAGTATCACTGTGAAACAATACTCAAAGTAACCCTGTGGAACAATAAACAGATGGGATGTCAGTCATCCCCCGGAACCCCACGGTGAAACCGTAAGTCGGCTGCGCAACCTGTATCGTAGGTCCACCCAAAATACAGACGCTGTCTCCTCCATCAATTTTTTCAATCCCGGTATAAGTTGTTAAATGCCAAGTCATTAGTTATCAAGATTATTTAATGTACATGTTACCTAGATCATTGGGATAACTCGGTAATGGTAATGGTAACAATATCAACAGTGTAATCAGCACACCAGTATAACAAGATATATGATGTCAGTGAACATGATAAGCATGATAATGTTGTTACTGTATAACAAAATTTCCCAATAGTTAAGTAACATGGACATGATAGTTCAGGTAGGTGTCATGTATAACTAGTCAAGTTCCTAAGTGATATCATGATGTTTAGGATTAAAAATAATATACAATATTTATTTAAGGGAGATAAATACATCCGCAAGGCAATTCATTTTGTATATACACATGTGGACGTGAACAATAGTTGACGGGTGTAAATCATCATGAACAATTATTTAGATATAAAATAGATTCTATTAAAGAACAGAGTAGTAACCCGCTCACATGAAATCATAACAATATCACATGCATTAAAAAAACAAACAAGACGATCACTCATACGATTTTAATAATAGAGAAAAGCTCAAAACAAACACTCACAATATCATTTGTAAATTTTAATAGCATAATTACATTACTAAATAAAATTATTTATCATAAAATCCTTGTTTAACTGAAGGAGGAAAAGAACACTCACCTAAACTTGATCACAAGTCCAAAGCTCTGAAATCCAAGGATCGAATCGCAGACACTCTCCGAATACAAATACAGATAAGGTCCGGGTCTTCTGTTACCGGTTCGGATGCACGAATGAGTCCACATCGCATGCAAGAAAAAGGAGATGGCAGGGAGGCACGACCATATTCCTCAGCAAACCGTTCTAACCATTGATATTACTTGTGCATCGAGAGAGAGTAACCAATACAAAACAATACTCCCTTTGGATCATTGAATCTAAAGACCAGTGAAGCTTGCAGACCTCTAATATTGAACGATGGCAGCCACGTCTGTCCATGTTCTTCATGTGGCTAAAAAGAACTGTGAAGAGGCTTAGATGTATTTAGAATTAACTAGAAAACTATGTGGCTTCCTTGGTGTGGCTTCCTAAATAAAAAAATTAAAAATGGTTTTAAATTCTCCAATCATGTCAGCATCATCTTGTTACAGCAGACAAAGAGGGTTACAACTGAGCATATAGATAATGGGATATGTATTTGGGATATATTAGTAAGACAAAGAAAGTTATAAACACAAATGGGAAAAAAAACCTTAAGAATAAAGCAATGAGTCTTAAACAATATTTAACTAGTTTTTTAGCAAATTGTTTTAATGTGAACAAGCAGAACAGGTCCCTAAAACTAAAATGAAGGCAGCAAATGTATAAAAAGCAGTTCGATAAAAGAGTGAAAAAGATCTGAATAAAATAGGCATCAGCTTCAGAAAGTAAAACACTTTGGTCAAACATTCTAAGCCACTTGACAGAAGACAAAGAATAAGAGTTAAAAGCATACATTTGGCTTGATAAATTTTATCAGGGATTTTGAGATAAGATGCATACAGTTTTGAAATAATGTCTAAATTCTTGGTATCAGGATAGATCTTTAAGTACAGGTTTTGACAGTTTAAGTTCGAAGTATTGGTGTTTTTGATATACAGATCATTTAGAAAATTAAAACTTTCTTTAATTTAAAATAATATTTCTAGAAACCTTTTGACATGATTTTTTTCCCACAAATGATCAGGTTTAAGTTTTGATGAATTCTTGTACAGTAGTGAATGCCCCATTATTTTTTTTTTAAATGTTGCGATATTTGAATTAAGAATATAATTTAATTCATACTCAGAAAAAGAAGTTTTTTGAATGCACATGCCTGTTATCGTCGCCATCATTAAGGAGGTCGAAGGGGTTTTTGCAAGGGGCAGCGGCAAGGCGGTGCTTGGGTGTTGCCACGGGTGCCATAGGGAGAGAGGTGTTGTGGTTGTTACCATGGTGCGGCAGCAGTAGGGAAAGAAGATGAGGATTAAGAATTTGGTTTAGCATTAGGATAAGAGATTATATATATAGTTAGGATTATGATTTGATTTATTAGGATAAAGATTGGGTTGTTAAGTTTGGATTTGTGGGCTTTGACTTGGGGCTGTGAAAATAAGAAAAATAAAGGAAAGTGAAAAGGGAGTGTGTGCTTGCTCAAGTGGGCTTTGGAAAAATAGATGAATGTAGAATTTAGAATAAAAAAGAAGAGTTGGGCTTGGGCTCTGGCTCTGACCTAAATGAAAACAAAATAGAAGAAAAAATATGTGAAAAGTAGAAAAGGGTTTGGATAAGATCATGAAATAATAGCACTAAGAAGAAGAGGAATAATAATAATACTAATCACATATAAATAACAAGAATTTAATTAATTCACAATGATTAATATGATTAGTAACAATTCATAATCCTAACACATAACATAATAAACAATAATTAAAATAATAATATATATGTATACATATTGAAATATGGTTATCATGTATTACAAAATACGGGTATTACAAGCACTTTGATTTTTCTTCCCATGTTTTTCTCCATATTCTTCTTCCACTCCACAAACAATTTTAGGACTTCCCCTTTGTGCTTCATGGTATATATCCAACTTCAACTAGAATAATCATCTATAAAAGTCACAAAGTAGAGGTTACCTCTAATAGATGCCATCTTGGTAGGTCCCCAAATATCGGTGTGAATATAATCCAGAATCCCCTTGGTGCAGTGAGTCATTGTGCCGAATTTCACCTTGATCTTCTTTCCGATGATACAATGTTTACAAACTCCAATTGGCGGGTTCTGACACCTTTCAACAGACCTTGCTTTGCAAGAGCTTACAAAGACTTTTTCCTGTATGTCCGAGCCTCATATGCCACAGCCGGTAGAATAATTATCTGAATCTGTAGAAGTCGCCACTTGATCTGTAACTTTATCACCCTTCAAGTAGCAGAGATTATTTTGGCGGATGCCCTTCGAAACCACCATTGAGCTTTTAGTCATCTTGAGAACATCATCTCTTATAGATATCTCAAGACTCATTATTTTCACAGCACCAACTGAGATAAGATTCCTTTTAAGTTGAGGTACATACCTCACTTCCTTCAATTCCCGCACCATCCCATCAAGCATCTTAATCTGGAATGTACATATTCCTTCCATGTTACATGGGTGATCATCACCCATGATAGCAGAACATCCATCTAGCTTCTCCAAGCTAGCAAATCAATCCCTGTTTGGTATATATGATAGGTAGCTCCAGTATCTAACATTCACTTAGAGTCTCCTGAGTAACCAATAATAGGAATAGTAATGGAGAAAGAGAATATTGATGAGTCCAAGTCTGATTCACCCCAAGTGTTTGATTACCATAGATCAAAGTTAGGGTGAAGGTCTCATACTCTTCGTCAGGAAGAGAATTTAGTAGAATCACCGTTTTATCCTCTTCTTCGATCTTCACATCCACGTTAACTAAGTCTGTAAGAAGCTTGGTGTAGTTATTCATGTGTTCATCAATGGAGAGTCCTCTCTTCAAGTGGATTCGATAAAAGCCTTCTCTTCAATTGCAAACACGACTTGATGCTTTTTGTCAGATATTCCTTCTCCAGGATCTCTCACAACTTTTTTGCAAATATTTCATATAACACATAATACTTGATGTCTTATGTCAAACAAGACCTAATCAGACCACACGCTGTTCGATTCATCTTGTCTCAATCCTGTTCAGAAGTAGCCTTGGGCTTTATCTCCAACCATAGAGTGTCTTTGAGGTTTGATGTCGTCAATGCATTCATCACCTCACATCTCTGTAAACTGTCTACAGATTATTGAAGACAAGTCGTTAAAAAGTAGTATCCAAACTTCGGATGCAAGGCTAGTCATCGCCACTAGCGTGCACTAAGACGCGAGGGTTGAAACCCGTATCTCAACATCACTTCGAGGTCCAAGACGCGAAGCGCGAAAGCTGCATCTCAGCCTTATTGCAGTACCAAGACGCAGAGCTTGAAACCCCCGTCTCATATGAAGCTTGACACAAAACTGAAAACCCGCGTCTCTCAAGCATTACTTCAGTAGCAAGACGCAAGGCTCAAAACCTGCGTCTCGGTTATAACTGCCCTCATTACTGGGTCAATTACTGCCTACGTAATGAGGCAGTTAACTCCCATTATGGAGTATTTTTAGGGGACACGTTTACCCCCTGAAACCTCTATAAATAGCCTAGTTTGCTTTGGAAGAGGGGTCAAAAAAATTTTTGGTAAGAAGAACTTCGGTTGTAAGCCATAGAAGCACCAAAACCTCCAGCTGAAAAGAAAGAGAGAGTTCTACTCTTCGAATAACTTGCTGCATATAAGTTCGTCTTTACCTACAATCTCTTTGAGATCCTTGGTGGACAGAAGCTATGTTACTTCGTTTACTATCCAAAGAGAGGATCCCCAAAGGACCTGACGTTCACCCCGATCAACGAAAAATAAGATTCATTTTCTATCGCCACATCAAGAACCCGACTTTAAACAAAGGAAAGATTTAAGCTTAAAATATCTCCCCTCTCTTGTAAGAGGATTATTGATCCGCTGTAATTTTCTTTACAATCAAACAATTTTCCCACCCGCGTGTCTCAACTGTCGCTGATCAAACGCGACAATCAAAAATGTGAGGTCCGCGTCTCTGCTCAGCAGAGGCACGAGATCCACATTTTAAAGGCAAAACGCAAGAGCTGCACCTGTTATGCGCAACGCGGGCTCCGCGTTTTTGAACCCTGCGTCTCGAATTCTCGACGTAAGGGTGACTATCAGAAGCTGAAAAACTCTCGACAACCCAAGGCCAATCTCTTTGATCCCCCTCCTACGGATCTAAGAGATTATTTTACGAAGAAGAGGAGTGCTAATCTGATCACTCCATCTCACGTGTAAGCAAACAGTCGATATTCAGGCAATCGACCCCAACCTCCCAATCAGCCAAAAGATATCGCTCCTATAGAAGGAGGACCTTCTCTGACGTGGAACACCTGAAAGAAGGAAAAAGCTCATCTTCTGTACATATCGAGAAGAAAGAGCAATCTACTTCTGAGTCGTCTAAATTCTCGTCTAAGGAGGAAGGCAACCCGGACCATGGAAGTATTCATTCTAAAAGTATGAGTCAATTAGAGCAGCGTCTAGAAGCCCTTACCAATCGAAAAGGCCTCCAAGAAGCAGGAGAGGTCCGGCCATATCCGACCGAATGGGACCTTATTCCATACCCTCCTAAATTCAAAGCTCAAACCCTACAGGTTTTTGACGGCAAAGGGTCACCGAACCAACATATCTACTACTTCAAGTCTCAAACTGGAAACGTGGTAGATAATGATGCCTTCTTGACACGTTTGTTCATCGGCACTCTAAAGGGGCTTGCCTTTAAATGGTTCATGAAACTCCCAGAAGGCTCCATTAAAAATTAGAGTGATCTGGAGAAGCTCTTCCTGACACACTTCTTTGAAGATGACTTGGAGATCACAATGCCTACTCTCAAAGCAGCGAAAGGGGGAGTCAGTCAAATCATTTGTAGAGAGATTTCGGAACATGGCACTCCGATGTCCTAGCGGTATGACCCAGGCTACCCTGGTAGAAACATGCCACCATAATCTACAAATGTCACTCCTAATCCAAACAGGAGTTGCTGAAAGCCTCACCTGGAAGCAATTGATCCAATAAGGTGAACAGGCTGAAGAAATTATCGCCAAAGTTAGAGCAAAGAAAACAAACTCAGACCCGAGAAGTCGACAAGGCGTATGCCAGAAACATCTTTTAAATAGAAAAGAAGATAATTTGGCGACAGAGATAAAATCCCCATTAAACCTCAGCCGGTCAGGGGAAGTGGCTCTCCAAGTCAGCCACGCGCCAACAAGCATTATTCCTTCAAAGACGAATATGTTGATTCGTTATTCAACTTACTCAATAAGACCAGCAGATTGAACCTTCCTGAAGCTAGAGTCCTGAAGAAGTCGGTAAAACTGATAATCCTAACTACTGTCTGTATCATAAGATGCTGGGGTACCCCACCAAGAGCTGCTACATCTTCAAAGGCATCCTTCAAGCTCTGATTGATGGAGAAGTGCTAAAGCTCCGTCCAGAGAAGAAGAAAGTGACGGCTAATATGACATCATTTCTTCAGTTTAGAAAACAGCCTCCAGCACCGTCCGGAGTAGTTCTCATCTCGAAAGGAGAACTAAGAATGATTAATACGGACCCACATTACCAACAAGAGAAGGGTCTTGTACCCGTCCCTACACCTCAGGGGAAAATTATGTGAGTTCATTCCGTCCTTGTGGACAGCCAGCAATAGAATATTGTTACTAACAGAAGGTCCAAAGGTAAGGCGAAAGCTTCATCCTGTAATGTGGTGTGCGCTTCTTCTCGAGAAGCAGAAACTGATGTTTCCTTACTAACTGATTCAGAAGAGAAAACAATCATTCTTGCTGCAGAACTTAATAAACCGCTCATGGCAGAAACTCGTTCGGGTCAGTCATATTTAAAAAAGTATGACGAAATGGTGACAAGTCCTCCTAAACCCACTACAGAGTCAACCAAGCCCTCCACGAAGTAACTGGTGGAGAAGCAGAAAGAGCTTCAATTTTCTAAGGTTCTCCCAAATGACAACGCGGAAGGATCTACAACACCTTACCGCTTTGACATCCTAACTCAATTGGCCAATATTTCAGCCAGAATCACCCTTTACGTGCTCCTGAGACTATCAAAGTCAACAAGAGATGCTCTGAGGGAAGCCCTTGCTAATGTTGAGGTCTTCATGGCCCAGATTCTAGCTCAAACATAGGAGGAGGATGTACTTCACAGGGTATATTGGATCATCTGAAGTAAGCCGCATTTAGGTAGATCCAGGATCTGTTGGCCCAGAGGCCTTCCACTCTAGTTTTGATGATGATTAACTCATGTAGTTATAGTTTACTAATAATCTTGTGATATTTAGTTTCAGATATTTAACCAAGATATTAGTAGGTGATTAGCTTCAATAAAGGTGTTTTGGAACTTTCACATGGTGATTCAAGAGCTCGAGTGTCATGTTCACATCTAGCACTCAGTTGGAGTCAAGCTCGTTGAATCGCGTTTGGATCGAGTCGGCTTGGAGACAAGAAGGCTTTCGGTTTGTTTAGTTAAAATTTAGTTTAGATCCATTGTGAAGATTAGATAGTGTGATATGCTCAAGTTCACAACACACACACGTTTCATGTTTTGGTTTTGGTTTTCGGTTTAACCGATCTTGGTTTTCATGAATAGATAGAATCAAAATAAGTTTACATGGTTTAATGTATATTAGATTTGATCTATATACATCTATACTTCATATACTTAGAAAAACTTATTTTGATACACTATTCATGTGTTGGAGTTTTGTATTTAGACAAAACTTATTTTTGGATTTAATGTCAAAAACACAGATATAATACCTTTCATGTATATTAGATTTCATCCATATACAATATGCTTCAAAGTTATTTAAATATCTCATTTTTGTATTTACATGTGTTTTGGAAAAATCGGATTTCCATTTCAAAAATTCAAGTTTTGAAAAATACAGAATTTGGTTTAAGGCAAATTTTTCAAGTCACAAAAATGGTTCAAAATGTTTGTAACATGATTTGTTTTTTACTCAAACATGTTTGTATTTCAAAACATGAACTAATTTTTGTGAAATTTATGTGATTTTGTGGGATTTAATTTATAATAAAAACCTAAGTTTTTAAGATTTGATTTGGCTGGACTGGCTGACTGCCGGTCGACCGGGCTGGTCGACCGGAGCAGTGGGCGGTCGACCGGGCCGGTTGACCGACGTGCACAAAGCGTGCAAGCAGCCAAGCTGGGGAGGCCAGTCGACCGGGTCGGTCGACCGCCATAGAGCTCTGCTCTCTGAAAAAGCCTCTGGTCGACCGAGCAGTCGACCGGACACAGAGTCTGCTCTCTTTATCCGGCTTCGGTCAATCGGGCAGTCGACCGGCCAGAGAGCCGTTGCTCTCTGGATCTAGTCCCGGTCGACTGGGCGATCGACCGGCAAGCACAGCGGTTAAAAATTTGATCATTAGCTGGTCGACCGGAAGGGCAATCTGGCCCTTTTCTGCTGCCAATGGGCAGATTTCCAAATGGATTATAAATACCCCATTTGAGTTGGTTTTTTAAGAAAAATTTTTAACAACAAAATTTCTCTCATTTACAAGTATTTTAACACAAGTTTTCAAAAGAGTTTTTAAGCTTAAAGATTTGATCTTTAATTTGTTTTAAAAGGGTTGAAAAATTCAAAGAAAAAGAAAGTCTTTGGGATTGTTTTTTATCTTCATTTTTATATCAATTCTAGAAGTTTTCCCAAGAGTTTTTCTTTGTGATTTTGATTTTCAAACTCTTTATTTCTCACACTTGAGCTTATCATTCTATCCTATCTATAGGATCTTTGTTTTAGTGAGAAAATTGATTTGTGGTTGTTAGATCACCAAGTGATAAACCTTCCATTGATTGTGATATCCCTCTAGTGAGAGGTGATTGAGTTGTTATCGCTCAAGTGTGAGGTGATAGTGGAAGTGGTATTTGGCTCCCTCTAGTGAGAGGTAGAGATTGTGTTGGAATCCCTCAAACGTGAGGTGATTGTTATTTGTGTGGCTAAGTGCCTATCCCTCTAAGTGTAAAGGTGATTTATTTTGTGCCTTGCCTCTAAGAGTAGAGGTTGTATTGGTTGAGAGAGGAGTTGTGTACTCTCGATTATATTTACCCGAATCCTCAGTCTAGGTTCCCTGTGTGGGAAATCCTGTGTGGATGAGTTAGTGAAAATCCTTTTGTGTGAAGGCGGGGACGTAGAGCTGTATGCTCGAACCTCGAAACATATCTTGGTATTTGTGATTGATCCACTTTCTCTAACTCTCTTACTTTGTGCATTGTTCATCTTGTCAAATCATATACATGCTTGTGTTGTTTGTGTGTGCACATACTTATGTTTAACCAAGAGAGCTTCATATAGCACCTCAACTCTTATTCAGAGGAATCAAGAGGAGTTAGTTCAGAGCCCTTCACCGGGAATTCGACTGCACTCTTTGGTTACACTAAGTGTGTTGCAATGAAGTTTTTAATTTTCGCATTATTGTTCATTAGATTAGCAGTACACCTATTCACCCCCTTCTAGGTGTACTTTCAGGATCCGCATTGAGCATCATTCCTCGCCGGGTCATGCAGCACTTAGGGATCCCTACCCACTGATTGAGCGCCACCCAGACTACCATCTATGATTTCAACGCCAATGATACGCACCCAATGGGGAAGATCAAGCTCAAATGTCAAATCGGGGACCTAAAGTCTGAAGTGACGTGCTATGTGATCGACGCCGACACTTCATACAATTTGTTGCTAGGACGACCGTGAATTCATCATAATTCCATCGTCCCTTCCACTCTCCACCAAGTTATGAAGTACATTGACGAAAGTGGGAAAGTCTGAACGTTGATGGCCGAAAGGCATCCGTTCAAGGGGGTAGAGAACTATTTCACAGACTCTCTCCTGTACCAAGACATTCTGAAAACAAATAAGGACCTATAATCAGAGGAACAGACTCTGGTAACGAAGCTGACACCGAGCCAGAGTTGGAAAAAGAGTGCATATGGGAATTAGATTCACTTGTAACGAGCATTGATAAGCTCGATTTTAATAAAACCGCCGATGATATAAGCAGGTGATATATTAATGAAGAGTTAAATTTGGCTTACTTTTCTGTGTTCGCTTCTAATTCTATGCCATTGGACACTAGTACCGAAGTGGATAATGACCCCTGATCAGCAATGGATGCTCTGACATCATTGCATGTACCAATGAAGTCATCCTTCAAAACGTACCAAGATGTCGGTGATGCGCACGAATCAGTATTCATGGTCCTAGCAAAACGCAAAGGCCAAAAACCAATCCTTTTCGGACAAATCAAGTCCGAACTGATGTCTCGTGAAGAGTCAGAAAGCGAGAATGAATCTCCCCAATTCACTCATTATGAGCCAAATATACTCAGAATGATGGAAAGCATATGGTATGATCTGACAAATAGTCCCGGGTTGAACTTCGGCAAAGGAAGACGAACACTACTTCGATCTTTCATTCCGAAAGGGAGAACCCCTGATTACTACCATTAAACTCGCAGGGGTTTGGGTTATGTATCAACCCTAATTTCGTTGGCCTCTGAGTCTGAAGAGTTACTATACCATAACTACTCATCTGGCAGGTCATCATGGGAATCAGACATTAGTGTTGGCAACATCTTCGGAGAACTTTCAGTAAACATGATTTCAACAAGCCACCTAGAAGACGGAGATGAAGAAATGGTCCAGTCTGATACAGATCCTTGGATCAAACACCTAAACATTCTCTGGGATATTCGCTTTAAATAACGTGAACCACCCACGGAAGATAAGGTCATCCAGATTAATCTGGAGATGAGGCTAATCTTAAGCCCATCTTTATAAGCGAAAGCCTATCGTCCTCTGAGAAAGAAGACTTAATATCTCTTTTGCGAGAGGATATAGATGTTTTCGCTTGGAATTATGTGGATATGCCTGGGCTTGATCCTCGAGTGGCTATACATCGCCTTAACATTAATTCAGATGTGAAGCCAATCAAACAATAACAGCGATGGTTCCATCCAAAAATAATGGAAGCAATCCTGTCAGAAGTTAAGAAGCTTATAAACTTTGGCTTCATTAGGGAGGAGCAACATCCTGATTGGGTAGCCAATATCGTCCCCGTTACCAAGAAAAAGAAAAGATCCAGATTTGCATTGGTTTTCATGATCTAAATAAGGCCTGTCCCAAAGATGAATTCTCTCTCTCAATCACGGATGTCATGATTGACAATATGTGCGGGTTTGAGCGAATGTCCTTCATGGATGGATTCTCAGGGTATAATCAAATTAAAATGTATCCTGATGATGAAAGACATACTTCTTTCAGGACACTACTGGGGGTATATTACTATGCTGTCATGCCATTCGGACTGAAAATGCGGGGGCAACATATCAGAGAGCTATGAATGCAATTTTCCACGAGCACATGCGTAAAACAGTGGAATGCTACGTTGACGACATTGCAGTGAAAAGTCGCACCAAAAGTGACATATAGCCGATCTGAAGACAGTCTTTGTAATCATGCAGTACATCAGTTGAAGATGAACCCCACCAAATCCTTCTTGAGGGTGGCCAGCGGTAAATTCCTAGGGTTTGTAGTAACATCCAAAGGAATTCACTTAGACCTGAAAAAAGTCCACGCTGTTCAGGAGATGCAACCTCCAAGGAATCTTAGAGAGCTTAGAGGATTGCAAGGACGACTAGCATACATCCGAAGTTTTATCTCAAATCTCTCCAGAAGATGACAACCCTTCACAAAATTGATGAAAAAGGGTGTCTCATTCATCTGGGATGATGCTTGCCAACAAGCATTCGAGGAAATCAAACGATACCTCACGCAACCACCGGTCCTTACAGCTCTGGTGTCGGGAAAACCTTTCCTGATATACGTTCGAGCAATGGATCATTCTTTAAAAGCTTTACTAGCTCAGAATAATGATCAAGGATATGAGTAAGCAATCTATTATCTGAGTAAGATTATGATCGGAGCCTATCATCGATGCAACCCGATCGAAAAGGAATGTTTGGCATTGGTGTTCGATGTCTAGAAAATGCGACACAACTTGGTGGGCCAGACTATAAATGTCATATCAAGGGTCAACCTTTGAGATTGCTCATGACGAAGCCATCGTCCCTAAACGGTCGACTGGCAAAATAGGCCATACTGCTATCCCAATATGAAATTCGCTTTTTATCACAAAAAGCCGTGAAGGAACAAGCGGTGATAGATTTTCTGGCTGAGCATCCAGATTCGAAAGCAACCGAACTTTACAAGGATCTCCCAAGCGAAGTTGCTGAAGTTTGTCTGACCCAGACATCTTTTGAAAGACAAGTGTGACAACTCTTCTTTGACGGTGCATCGAGATCAAGTCCGCAAGGGCATGTCATAGCCGGAGTAGGGGTAGTACTGATCTCCCCACAGAACTATGATCCCTCGAGCTTTCTCATTAACCGAGCCCTACTCCAACAATGTAACGGAATACAATGCCCTCTTGATTGGAATGCAAATCGCCGATGAGATCGGCGTTAAAAATCTCGAGGCATACGGTGATCTAAACTCATCGTTAACCAAGTTCGCGGGGTGTACGAAGTCAGATATGAAGACTTAATACCCTATTACAACACAACCATCTCTATGGCCGAGAGGTTCGGAAACTTTTACATGGACCATGTACCATGCCAGCAAAATGTGCATGCAGATGCACTGGCATCTCTCGCTGTCTCATTAGCCCTTCCAGCTGGAGTAGTAGAGAAAATACTTGTTTACAGCTACGACTTGTATTATCCAAGGGTCACTTTTGAAGATCATCAAAAGCAGACGGAGACTATCAAGCCAAAGAAGCTCTTAAAACTTCGGCCGGTCCAGGGCCTAAGGATTGGCGATTCTCGTATCTCGACTATGCCTTGTATGACATCCTGCCTGATGATCCCAAAGAAGCGGCTGGCATTAGAATGAAAGCCCCCAAATTCTATTATAATGCGATCACGCGAACACTGTATCGCCGATGCATGACGGGATCCTCCTCCGCTTCCTATCACAAAATGAGGCGCAGGAAGTACTCTAAGAAGCGCATGATGACATGTGTGGAGCTCATCAGCCTGGTCCAAAGCTTAGGGATTGACTCTGAAGACTGGGATATTATTGACCTAAGATGATCCCGGATGCCATCACTTATGCCAAACGATGTTACCCCTGTCAAGTCCATGGTGATTTTATCCATCAAGCACCAAATATCTTCGCTCTACAACCTCTACCTGACCATTTGAGATGTGGGGGATGGACGTAGTCGGCTCTATCAGCCCACCATCATCCAAAGGACATCGGTTCATTTTAGCTATTGCCGATTACTTCTCTAAATGGGCCAAAACTATTCCTTTGAGGGAGGTAAACATCTGATGTAATCAAATTTCTGAAACATCATGTCATCTACCGTTTTGGTGTGCGACGATGAATTGTCTATGACAACGGGCCCCAATTCGTCAGTCAGGCTTTTTAAGTTCTGTAATAAGTTCAGAATCTAGAGTGTGTCCTCTACGGTATACTATTCAGCTGCTAACGGCCTCGCAGAAGCTTTCAACAAGACTATTGGAAAACTTCTCAAGAAATTCGTTTTGAAAAGCCAACGTGACTAGGACGACAGGTTAGGTGAATGCTTATGGGGCTATCGTACAACGGTCCGAACCCTAACAAAAACTACACCATTCTCTTTGATATATAGGTGTGAAGCAGTACTCCCGCCAGAAATCCAAATCCCATCTCTACGCGTCGCCTTGACAGCAGAGATGACAAATGAGGAGAAGCATCGACTGTGACTCTAAGAGCTTGAGGCTTTAGATGATAAACGTCTGCAAACTCAACAGCAAATCGAGCTCTATCAAGCTCGAATTACCAGAGCCTTCAACAAGAAAGTCAAGGAGCGAATTTTCAAGAAAGGTGGCCTTATCTTAGCTATCAGAAGACCTATGGTGATGACACATAAGACAAAAGGGAAATTCCAACCCAAATGGGAAGGACTATTTGTAGTAGAGTCGGTTTACTTAAATGGAGTGTATCGCCTCATAATCTCAGATGGTGATACGCTTATAATGCCAATCAATGACAAATTCTTGAAGAAATACTATCTTTCATAGCACTCTTACCCCGATCAAATTAATACTGCACCTTTGATCAAAACTCCAGATCCAAGAAGAGCTTCTTTCCTTTACTATATCACATCACGGTAGATCAGTATCAAGCTAATCGAGCACTGGCTGCATCATGATGCATGATGTAAATACTGAAAAAGAAACAAAATGTGAAACTTTAGTTTTAGCTTAGTTAATCTTCTGATTGACATCTGACGTCTCTGATGGCTAAGGATAGAGGAAAATGTTGGCTTTTAAGCCCAACATAAGTCTTCGACAACTCATCATGCTGAGGGGAATAGCATGGCTAGCCCAACTCAAATAGTATTGGTAAAGGTACGCCAAATCCGTTGATAGCTAAGGGTTTGTTAAAAATCCTAGTGGATTTGGTCCCACTCTCTCCTCCAAAATCTCTTACCAATTCTCACCCACAGAATGGTAGGACCACAAAAATACTGGTGTTTATCTCTCTAATGAAATGAACTGGATTCTGTCAAGTTAATATTAAACATCTGACAAATCAGATTTTTCAATCCCCAGTGGATTCTGTCAAGTTAATATTAAACCTCTTACAACGAAATTCTCTAAAAATTCTCGCTGTTATGTTAATACTACACCTCTAACGGCGAATTTCCATGTCCCCAGGAAATCAACGGTTGTCACGTTAATATTAAACCTCTGACAGTTCAGTTTACTTTCCACCAAAAGTCTCTACCAATTCTCTTCCATAGAGTGGTTGGTCCACAAATGCAATCATTACTATGTTAACACTAAACCTCTGACAATGAAAAATTTTAATACTCCCCAGCGAATACAAACTTTACTTGTCTCTCCTCTACATGGAATAGCAAGTCTGCAAATTTGTCAAGTTAACATTACACCTCTGATATTCCAAACCTCACTTGTCAATTCTCATCAATAGAATGACAAATCCTCAAAATTGCTCATAGCGCAAATCGATTACTGTCAAGTTAACATTATTGACAAATTACTGTTAAATTTAACACTACACCTCTAACAGTGATTAAGTTGCTGCCAAATTTAATATTAAACCTCTGACAGTTACTTCTCCTCAGGCTTTCGTATCGAAGCTGAGATGAGCGACGCTAAGTTTAACATCACACTTCTAGCGTCCAGTTCACTGCAAAGTTCAACATTACACCTATGGCCATGACTTTCCCTCAAACTTCCTTGTCGAAGTCGAGATGACCAATGCTAAGTTCAAATTTACACCTCTAGCATTATCTTCACTATCAAGTTTAACATTACACCAATAATAGTGAGCTTTCAGTCTTCCCAAATGGAGCTGAAGCTTTCATTGAGTCAAGTTAATATCACACCTCTGACTCACATCCTTGTCGAGTTAACATCACATTCCTGATAAGATTTAATTCAACCCGTTAAGTTAATATCACACATCTAACGGTAAAAGTTCTCCTAGATCCCCTGCGAGTCTAGTTTCCCTTATTATTCTTGTTAATAGAATAACAAGTCTATTTAAAAACATTATTAGGTTAACATTACACCTCTAGCAGTGTTTTTATTAAATCCCCAGCTGAGTCCTAGTCAAGTTAATACTAAACCTCTGATGAATACTCATTTGTAATCCTCCGTAGGGGTGAAAACTTCACTTGTCATTCTCATTCATAGATTGGCAAGTTCATGAAAACTATTCTATCTTATCAAGTTAACATCGCACTCTGACAGCATTCTTAAATCCCTGAAACGGAATTTTTCTCAACTTTGACTTGTTAAGATTATTATCATATTTTTAGCAAGCCAAGAGTTCCTACTTCTATTTGTCTAATTTTTAATGCGAAAAAAGAATTCAAGACATATAAGGAGACAAGAAAAAGTGTCATTTTTATTGATATTCAAACATATGAAAGTGATACAAGACTCTCTCTTATACAATAAGATTGAGTATTACAATAAAGGAGTACAAAGAAGTCCCTCTCTCTCAGTAAAAGGTTGCACTCACTCCTTGAGGCATTTTCACCACTCTAAATACAAGATGTTTGAAAGAGCGCCGAAGAAAGGCTGAGCAACGTTGAGACGATCGGATGCTGATTACATCATGATGCATGATGTAAACATTGAAGGAGCCCATCGCTAACCGAGAACAATGGTGGTTCTCGAGGTCGAAATGTAGCAGAACCTTCTGATTCCACCCGACCAACTGGTATGGGCCATGATCCTTCGTTGATGAACATCTCCACCACCAGAAAGTCATCTAATGAGCATGGGTTTTTCGTCGATGTCACTTCTGGGGGTAAGATTGGTGAAGAGAGTATCCGAGACCTTACAGGTGACGTCCTCTTTCCCGTGACCTGCAAGAAGACCGTACCCACCACCGTACCCACTATGACCATGATAAACTCGGAGCATTGCTGATGATCATGTCCAATAAGGCCTTGACGGATGCCATTAACCGCGCGAATTCCCCCCGCCTATGAACAGGAGCTTTGATTCTCCGAGTGCTCGCCAATCGAACAAGCTCGCTGGTCGAAATATTCTCTCAGAAACCCAGCGGAGATGCAAAAGGCTGACTGAGACTGCCAGAATCTACAAGAAACAAAAATCAGAAGGTTAAAATTCTATTAAGACAAAAACAAAAAAGCTGAAGGGCAAATGCGGTTGAAGTTGTAAACTTCAGACGCGGGGATCACCAGTGCAGAAGGCCTAAAATTCTGTTAAGGCAGAAATAAAAAAGTTTAGGGGCAGACGCGGTTGAAGTCGTGAATTTCAGACGCAGATTTAACCAGCGTAGTCTGAACACGGTCCGATTTTAGACCCGCGTCCAAGATACGAGATGCGAGGTAGACAGGACGCAGAAGTCGCCACACCTGCGTTTGAGAAACGGGAGTTGCCATATCCAAGACCAAGGGCCTCGAAAGAATTAAAATTCTTTAAATCAAGAATCTCAAACACGAGCTTTGTGTACAAAGCTCGCGTCTCAAGAGCCAAGTACAGAGTTCATCACACTCGCATTCAAAGGATTTTGAGTTAAAATCTAAGGTCAATCGACTCGTGTTTCATCAAGAAGTCTAAAAGACGCGACTACCGAATAACGGACGCATCAGTCAGACTTCAAGAGAAAATCAAGAGATCGAATCTCTTTGTGGGGCAAGAAAACAGAAACTCAGCGGGACTGAATATTTCATGGAGACAAGCAATTCTTACCTGCAGAAGAACCCTCTAGAGGTTGAACTTTATGCATCAAGGCGCAGCCGTAAAAGCTACTTAAAGTAATACTTTTTGATCTTGAAATCACTTGATAGTGATAATCTCTGAAAAAGGTTAAAGGAAAGAATGAAAATTTTGAGTTCTTGGTGTTCTTTGGAACACATCCCTTTGAAGGGAAGAAGGATAAATTAAAACGAAGACCTTTAGAGCGCATGTTCTTAAAGAGAAACAGTCTGAATAATGGATTGTTAAGGGATGAGGCCTATTTATAGGCAAGCCATAAGGCTTACAATTAATGGCATAAAAATCAAAGCCATCAGCTTCAATTTCCGCACGAACGTCAAAGTCCAATAAGGAGCTGACGCGTAGATTGCCACTCTGGAAAGCGTTAAAGGACACAAGTCCCAAATCATCAACGCCAACTTGACATTTAAAGATCTAATAAGATCTTTAAGACGGGCTATATGTGGCGCTTAGGAGGCTGCGTCAGGCGCAGGCTCATAGGACGCGTCCTGAAACCTCGTCCTTTCATGAACCCGAAGGCTGCGTTCCTTTCATTCCTACTGAAGAGGCCACAACCGCATCTTCTGAAGTGGTCCAAAGTCATATCTACTCAGCAAGCTGGGTCCACCGAACTGCGTCTTGAGTTCACACTAATTCACAAGACTTAAAGGCTACATCCTAAAGTCTGCGTCCTCAACAACCGGTGGATACACGCGCGTCATTCTCGAGGAGCCCAGACTGCGCCTTCATTGCAAGATGAAAGCCACATCTCCATCATATACTCAATACTACCTGAGTTTGTGCCCTATCAAGGACCAGAGCCGCGTCCCTATTGAGCTAGTGTCACGTCCCCATCAACTAGCTGAGATCCATGCGTCAGTCTTGAAGAGCCTAAGACCGCATCTCCACTTCATCCTGAATTCTACATCCTGACAGAATCAAAGGCCGCATCCATGGATCCGCGTCCTTCCATAAGTATGAAAGCCGTGTTTCCTTCACTGAAGAACACAAATTTGTGTCTCAGAGTAACGTCTTTTTCTCTTTAAGCCAGAGACGCGTCCTTATCAAAAAGAAAATTTCGCGCGTCTTCCTTGGTGAGCCTATACGACGTCTCCATTAGTAAGTCAGAGTCGCGTTTCCCAGAACCGCGTCTCCGCTACAAATGAGAGCCGCATCTTGCTTAAGAACTCAGTTCAGCCTGAGTTTATTGTTCATGGTCGTACTCTATCAAAACGACTAAAGACTGTGTTTTCACAAACAGTCAAGGATTTGGTTATGAAAACTGAGTTCATCTACAGCCAGCAAAGAATTTGAAAGGATAAAGATGAGACAAAATTTTGAAGACTTTTATTATTTGATTCAAAAATGATAAAAGTAATACAGACACTCTTATTTGACAAATGGAGTGTTACAAAAAAAATAGGGAGAACAATACAAAAAGGAGAAGAAGGCTAATAATCTTGCTTCGCCGAAGATTTGTTCCGGGAGGTGATGCATCTCGTGCTGACGTGGCCTTTCAGCCTCCACCAGAGCTTGGACCCGCAGCTCCTCCTCAGATAAAAATCTCTTCGTAGTCAGTCGCGCTTGAAGAGACTCCAATCTGGAGGAATGAGCAGAAAGGCTTTCTTGAACCTGTGTCCTGACAGTTTCCAGCTCTTCCTGCCTTTTTCTAGCAGCAACAAGTTTCTGCTCATTGGTCTCGATCAAGGCTTGCGCCCTGGCAATGGTAATTCGAGCAGTGTTGATAACTTGCTCTGTACTATGTATGACGATTTCAGATTCCTTAGAATCGCCAATCAGTCTTTGGTGGTTAGCTTGGAAATGCTGGAGATGGCGGGCCTCTTCAGCTATTTGCTCCTCCATCTCCTTTCGCTTATATTCTTGAGCGACAAGAAGCTTACTCAGTGTTGATCGAGTATCATCCATTGAGCCAGCATTCTCCAGGATTTTGAGCTCCTTTAGGTGGCTCCCCAGCTGCATCAGGCATGCCCTAGCCTACGAAGGACTCCCAGTATGACCAATGTTCTCGATCTAATTTTCAAGAAGTATTCGGGCAAACTCGAAAGAACTGTCCCTAGAAAGGATCATGTCAACATAGGACCTCATGGAAGCAAATAATTGTTGCACCATTTGACGTGCTAGCTCCTCCATGATGTCGTTACCTGGAGATAACTCTGCTGATGAACTTCCGGATCCCCTTTTCGAACGGAATAAGAAACGGGGATCAGTTCAACTCGTGCAGGGGTAAGACTGATAACAGGCTCGTCAGACACTGAGATAGTCACCAATACCTCTGAGATAGTTGTTGTCATAGCAGCTTCCACAGCAACAGAAGTAACTGCAAACTTCACGGCACTGGGTTCCCAGACCGAAATTTGAACTGTGCTATCTTCTGCACCAATGCTTGTCGCAGGGTTCTCTCCTTGGGCTATGTCAGTGCCCTTTGCAAACCACAACATCAAATGTCAGTGGTAATGATAAAATGAAGAGTATGTAATATGTCAGTATTCTCTTATCAAGTTGAGGATCTGAAGATGGCAAATCCCTGGAGAGGTCATGCAGGGAGGAGGCCTCCTCGACCTCGACAGTTGCACCCTCTTGAGGCATCTCGATAGCATGAGCCTCAAGGCCCTCCTATTGGGCCAACTCTTGCATCATCTCCTCAATATGAGAAGAAGTTGTGGCTTCATTACTAGCAGCCAGCCCTGTAGAAGAAAGTCAAAAGAAGATATTAGACTCGTTCCTAACTTGATGGGAAATCAGTTCAGAAAGACAAAGAAAGTACCTTCAGTAGAAGTGATCCTTGCTATCGGTGAAGCCTTCATAAGGTCGTATCCCTGTATCTCTTCCTCTGAGATGTGCGAAAATTTACTTGTATCAGGAAGAGCGGGTTCATCGCCAAAATCGACCTCCTCTCTAGAATAATATCCATGTTCTTTGGACGAGAAAGATGGCAACTCAACACAGGAGGTCTCAGAGATAGAAACCTTACCGCTAAGAACCCCAGTAGTAGGGCTGGGATCGATAATCTGTGAGGTGGTCATCAATACACTGGGAGACCCAGGCTGTTGCGCCTCGACCCTTCTCTCATAAACTGAAGAAGGTCCGGGCTGAGTTGAGACCCCCAGAATCTCAACGTCATCCCCTCCCACCAAGTCAACTTCGGGTCGCTCGACCTCTTCAG
This sequence comes from Agave tequilana, assembly GCA_038442645.1. Lineage (NCBI taxonomy): Eukaryota > Viridiplantae > Streptophyta > Magnoliopsida > Asparagales > Asparagaceae > Agave > Agave tequilana. The sequence goes on from JAVJIF010013684.1 coordinate 116,975, forward strand.
CCATGACGGGTTCACCCGCGAGTTGCCCCTCTTCCAAGATCACGGGACCCTATTGCGCAGACCGCGGGAGCGAAGGATAGGGACCTCCTCCTCCTCTTCTTTTTCATCCCCCTGCTCCTTAACACCAAAAAGAACTACCTTGGGCATTGAAGCTTTAGCATCCGATTCTCTCTTAGCCTTCTTCAGGATAGGCTCACCCTTGGAAGCAGAGCAGTGGGAACGTTTGGACACAGCCTGCCGACTCTTTTTAGCGGGCTGCCCCTTAGGTGCTGCTGCCCTTGGTCCTATCCCTACTTCCCCTCCTGTTTTTCTCTCGGCTGCCTGATACTCGTCCATACCTCGCATACATTTATTAGACTCCAACTTGTCCTTATAAGACGCCTTGATGCTCTTAATGCAAGAGGTATTTATTTCAAAATCAGACATCCTACTAGCCAGGGAGTACCAGGTGTAAACTGGGCTGGTATAACAATTGGGCATCTTGTGAGGTAAACTGAATACAACTTTTGTCCCTCCAGCTACACTATAGTATCACGCCTGGGCACCAATAAATAAATTTCCGCTGAAGCAGAGCCCAGCGTTGGGATTGCCGATATATAGTTGATCATAGACGAACTGCCGAGCGAAACGACTGGGCATGTAAGGGTCGATCGTACCTGAATTCCGTTGCCGGAAGATCAGATATCCATGTAGAATATTGATCAGCCACCAGAAGACTCCTAATGGCAGCCTTATGATATCATATGGTCCCGCAAGGTCGGCAAATTTGTCTCCGTAAGATGTACCAGCAATCTTGGGAAAGCGACAGTCGAGCTGATAGTTTGAAGCACTCAGAATACACTTCCGAACAAATAACATGTAGTAGTTAGACCTGCTCGAATTTTTCAGCTTCTGCACGAAGGGAACAAAACCTGCAGAAAGAGGCACCGCCGTCATCAGTGAAGGGCAGTGCATAACGTACCAAGCCATCAAGTACGTATATGGAAGCTCGATCCTGAGGTTAGGGGTCTTCACTCTTAGCCTTCCCTCCGAAGTAACCTCTGGCCTGCCCTCAGAGTCGACAATGGCCTCCACTTGGCATAAGCTTTTAACCAGAGACCGTAACCCACTCTGAATTCCAGCCACCATCGCTGGAAGGAGAGCGATAGACTTCCGTAGGAGAGCAAAACCGTCGGGGACACCACATCGGCAATAATTACTTCATCTGGCAATGTTGGCACCACACAACATTTCAGCCACAATATAAGGAAGATCGCCAATAGGGCCCGGTCAGAAATGGGAACTGGGCCTGGTGATGAAAACTTTCAAAGACCGTATCAGGTCTGAAAGTGTCCTCGTTCGACTCAGTAGTGTAAGAGCTTCAGAGGCATCATCCTCTCAGCAATTTTCTCGTCAGTGCAAGGGGCCAGACTAGTGACCTCGCTATCCTTCTCATTTATGCTATTGAACAGATAGCTCGTCCAGGATATTTGCTTGACACACCTGTTCCTCTAGGAGGATATTTGGCCGCAGATGTGGAAGTGGTACAACACTTCTTAATATGTCTCATACACCTGAGGGTCCTCTTTCTTCAGGAGGTGAAGCTCCTCAGAAGTCGGGATGTATTCTTCATAAGGGGCATCTCCCATAACAAACCCCGAGACTTCATACAGTTCATGAAGAGCGAGCCTCATCTCTTCGACTGGAGTAAAAAAATGTGCCCGTCAAAGGATTATAGTACTCCAGGACACCATAAAAATTGTGGGAACTTTGCGAGAGGCCATACTGTATGTCCCTGATCGAGTGATACAACTCTACCTACTACAGTAGAGCCCCAAGCTCAACAAGAACAAATCCAACCATCCTATCCCACCAGGATCTGTTGGTAGAATGAACTCACCCGAGCGGACAAAAGTTGACGGGAAAATCACCCCTAACTTTCATAAACTGGTTGATGAAAGTAGCGCCAAGCTGAGGGGTTTCTCCTCTCGGATATTCAGATCTGACCAATCCGAGAAATAACCCAAAGACCTCTTTCTCATGACCAGCAGAGTGTATTTCTTTGGCATCAAATCTACCAAGAGAAACGCCGGAGACAAACCGAGAAAGATCCTAATCCATCGCACGGTGAACGAACATATGCAGAAGATAGAACAAGAAATACATCCTCTCCATATTGGGAAAAAAGAATCTCTTGTCCCCTATCTGACGGAGCCACTTATAATCTCCGTCATGTAGAATCCTATCATCCTCGTCAATGGCGTCACCAAAGGGAAAAACGGGCTTCCGTAACATAGTATAGAAATCCGTCTCAAACAGTCCATCAGAGATAATCTCCCAGAGGGTCACCATATTGGCCTTGGAGATCCTCTCCTTTCACTTCTTTGACTTACCAGTAGTCACAAGAGCAGTCTAATAAAGCGCGAAGGTCAGATTACGATCGGCGCCAACTACGTGTCCAAAGTAGCAGTTCTTGAACAAAGGGTTGGAAGAGTATCGCACTGTAAAGAGGACAATATTTGGTCAGAAATCTGAAAGAAAATGGCTAGATATGCGAAATTCAAACGCAGGAATGAATCCAGATGCGGAAATCAGCAAAATCCGCATCTAGGCTAAAAAACGTGAGGCTAACATGAAGCCCACATGTAACACCCCAAATTTTTAAACCCTGATTTAACACTACATTCTTGGATTATTGAGATTATAAAGAACATCAGGAAAATTTAATTTGGTTATATTTATGTGATAATAAATTTGGAAATTTATCAAGGAAATTTGAGATGGATTAATTGGAAGAATTTAAATAAATATGCATGTTAAAAATATATGTATATATAATAGTGATAATAATAATGGTGGTGTATACAAGAATGTATTGTATATGTTTATGTGTATATTGGTATTTCATGAAAAGATACAAATCATATAAGTGAAAAAATAAAGTGTTATTTTTATAATGAATGGTGGAGATGAGAGATTGGAATTTGAGGAGTGAAGAGGAGGGTGGAGATTTTATTGGAATTGGAAAGGGGTGAGGTGGCAATCACACAAGATTTTGGAATATATTATACCATAATTAACTCTCTCTCTCTCTCTCTTCCTTTCCCAAAAAGAAAGAAAAAGAAATTTCCTTTTTATTTTTCCCCTTCCCTTCCCTGTGAATGATCGACAGAAGCTCCCAAGAGAGGATTTTTTCCTCCTCAACTCTTTCCCTCAATCTCTCCCTCTCACTCCCTCTCTCTCTCTCTCTCTCTCTCTCTCGCGGCAAGTGCTGACAGCGCGCCAGCGCAGGGCGCGCACGGCGGCGCGCGCGGCAGCGGCCGCGGCGCGCGGGAGGCCACCGCCGACCGGCCTTGGGCGGTGGCCATGGGCGGCGGCACACGAGGGAGGCGCAGCAGCGCATGCGGTCGGCGATCGATATCGCAGGTGAGGGGAGTTATTTTGAATCTATTTCTTTCTTGCCTTATGGAATTCTGAAATTTTATTGATTTAGTAGAGAATTCCTCTCATACCAAGTGTATATCTAGATGCCACTAATTGATAGGAAATGGGGAAGTCTATATTACTTAGCGTTGAGGAATTAAAGCCATGTTCTTATTCCCTCATGTTGCCAAACTAGAGTAAGATGAAATTGATGACTTGATTAAGGAAAAGGAGGTGAGGTGGGGACCTTCCGTTGATCTATTTTATTTTTTTTGCCCTAAGGATATTTCATGAAGTCTTAAGCATGAGAAGGTATGATTTTAGGCTTGATATTAATGGGTTAATTTGATTGTACTTATTAATTAATGGAAGGTGAAAGATTTCTATAGTATTAATAATGTAGTGGGGGAGATGTTAACTTGACCAAGCTTATCTTGTTTTTAATTTTCAAATTCGGAGAAATTCTAAGGCACATATAATGATCAATTTGTGTCATCTAAGGGAACCCCCAATCTATGATTCCCCCATATTTCTTTTAAAAGTTTCTGAATAAATTAATTATTTTGAGTGAATAGAGAATACCCCTTATAGGTGCAGGAATCTGTTCAGGATCATAACCTGTAAATTCGGGTGCAGATCATCAGTATGTTGGGGTTTAATGGTATCATATTTTATACCGTTGGAAAGATAATCGAGTCTATTTTCCAACGGTTCATACCATGCCCTCATCAGATATCTGTAACTTAAGCTATGACTGAAACAATGAATGTTGGTCAAAACTGTCATGCTGCAGAATTCAGCACAGCTGATAGTTTTTTGAATTTCTGGAGCAGTTTGGTTAATCAAAACCTATCATGTAATAGGTCATTGGAAAGGTAGTGGAGTCCAGTTTCTAATAAATCTTTCCTCGTTCTATTCCTTTACGTAGAATGCAAGTTATTATATAAACTCCGTTGGTTATCCGGAAAGATCGAGCCATAAAACTGTGTCAAACAAAAGGTTCATGCCTGGTGGTCACTGCAGCATCAAACTACTTATAGTATGTGTTATATTGTCTAAGAGATATATATAGAGCTATACGAGTCCACCTCCCAGCAGTTTATTTCACATTCCGGTTTGTATAATGAGGAAATACCTATTCGAAAGTTTTATGAATTTATTGGGTTTTCTTGTAAACTTTTAGTTCTAAATAGCTAGCTGGTTGCTAAATTTCAGATAGATCAAGAACTTATAATTTATTCTTTTGATGCTTAGTGCTGTGGGGTCCTAGTATACACAAATTTGTCACCAAGAAATTTAGTTAGAGCATAACATATTGGTTGATACATTTTTGGTACTTTAATAGATCTTCTTAACATATAGGTATTATTTACATTTTCATCTCAGTACGAAGTGGGTGTTCTTAGGACATTTATGCACCAGCTTTGTCCATGTTTATTTTTACTTGAACTACATCTTCTCCTCTAACATCTTCATAGTATATTACTATTGAGAGGACTGTATCTTGGTCAATGCATTTAAACATTGAGACAAGCGAAATGAAGAAATCATAATTTATTTACAAGTGTTCTCGATAGGTTCCACATTCTCCTTACCATGCGTTTCACTTTTCTTAAGGAGAGATATCTGTGTAAGATGGGTAATATAAGTTAATCTACTCTCTATAGTTGTATTCTGAATACTCTTTCTCCTCTTGAGGGTTCACCTTATACTTCTGTGTATGTGTTGTTGAGATGCATCCAGTCCTAGTCTACCCTCCTAACTATATATATCAAAATTTCAATACTTGTTTGTGTTATGGTAGTTAGGCGGTCCTTTGCTACCACTGGGAGTTGAATAAACATATTGTATTAGATAAAGTTGGGATGGCAGAAACTTTCAGTTAGACTTGTGAACCATATTTTTAATTTAAATTACCTATACTTTTGTGCGCATGCGTGCGCGTGACGGTTATTTATGAATTTTGTTGCGTTCTCAAATTGTGAAATGAGACACACGTATATATATATATATATCTCTAAACTCAATTGGAAGCTACGTGATGTCAGACCAGATTTTTGAGCACCAATAGTAGTAATTATAGCATGTTCACTGGGCAGGTGATGAAGGCATTGGTACTATTCAAATAAAGCGGACCTCATGACAAATATGAGCATCAAGACAAAACAATAAAATTGTATACAACTCTAATTGGCGAGTCCATAATTAATTGAGACGATAAGAATTCACAGAATCTGTCTTGAAAGAAGAAACATGACTAACTGTAAGATTAAATCATGTGATTGAATAATGAGTGGCGGAGAGGTTGGCAATTGTTATGTGTGATTGGAGGATGGATATAAGTATTGAGGGTCTGACGTTGGGATACGTGTGTACACCGAAAATTGATATGAACGTGATCATCTGTTATATTTAAGTTATATATATATATATATTACATCTTATGATTAAGAAGTTTGAGTATTGATAGTGTGAATGAAAACTCGACCCATGTAAATAAGTCGAGTAGATTACTACATGTTGAACTATACTTGTACATATATCCTCTCATATTGAGAACCACAAACATGTTGGCCCAAAGGCCTTTCATCCTAGTTTTGATGATGATCAACTCATGTAGTTATATTTACTAATGATCTTGTGTTTAATTAGTGACAGATTCATTATCAAGATCTTAGTAGGTGTGGAGCTTCAACAAAGGATTTAAAGACAAGTTGGAAGCTAGCACCGGTTGATTCACGAGCCTATGCATCAAGAACACATCTGGAGATGAGCTCGGTGGATTGCATTTGGACCAAGTCAAGAAGATGAGAAGCCTTCAAGAGAAGACTTCAAGAAGATGAAGACTTGGGTCTAGGTATAAGTTTTTGTTTTGTTTTAGTTAAAAATGTAAAGGATAGATAGTTGGTGGATTGCTCAAGTCTATATCACACACACACTCTTGATAGAACTCTTGATAGAATTGCTTTCATAAAAGATTTTTATGTTTAGAAAAGAATTTTTATTTAGTAAAAGATTTTTCTTTGTGACAATATATATATAGTTGGTTTTTGGTATTTCTATCATGCATATCCTTTAACCAAAACCATGTTTTAGAGCTTAATGTCAAAAACATAGATATATCATTATGATTGTGTAGTGGATCATATCCATACACACTATGCTTTAGAATGAACTCAAATATTTTGTTTTTGTATTTGATGAAGATTTGGAAAAACTAGTTTTGGAAAAAACATGTTCTGGAAAAACAGTTTTTATTTTGAGCCAATATTTTCAAGTTACAAAAATAGTTCAAATCTATTATAACATGCCTTGATTTTGTGCAAGCATGTTTGTGTATCATTGTATTACATTGAAACTATTTTTGTAGATTTATTGAGGATTTATGGGATTTATATTAAGTTAATAGACTACCTTAAAAATCCCAGTTTTTCAGACCAGGAATTGGCTGACAGACCAAATCGGTCGACCGGGCGGTCGACCGCAGCTAGGTCGGGTCGACCGTCCGGTCGACTGACGTGCACAGCCTTGTGCACGTTGTCAGCACAGTGGTCCGGTCGACCGGACGGTCGACCGCTGCAGAGAGTTCTGCTCTCTGGATTTCTGGGTCGACCGGGCGGTCGACCGGAGGCTCCAACGGTCGGATTTTCGACCGTTGGCGGTCGACCGGCCGGTCGACCGGTAGCTCTGACAAACCCCAACGGTCATATTTTTCTGACCTCTATAAAAGGGGGTTTTGTCATTGATTGAAGCCAAGATTTTGAGGACTTCTTGAGCCAGTTTTTCCTAGTCTTTTCAGAGAGTTTTCTCCACAAGATTAAGTGCAAATACTTCCAATCAAAAGGGAAGATTTTATTAAGAGTGTAAAAGTGATTCTTTGTGTTTTTCACCATAGTTCTTTTCCTTGCTTTCTCACACCACACTTGAGCTATCCATTGCTATATTATCCTATAGGTGTGTTGTAGTGAGAGTTTTTGTAAGGTGATCAAAGTGTTGTGATCACCAAAGATCTTTTCTTTGTTCTTTGAGGAGACGGGCAAGTGTGCTCGTTAGTGGTTAGAGTTCGGTTGTGAACTCTTGGTGGTTTGAGGTGCGGCCTCGGCGAGCTTGTGAAGCTTGCGTGTGTACGGGACTTGGAGTCCGAGGGATTGTAGGTGTTGCGGCACCGAGGAGAGATCCATTGGGATCTTGCATAGTGGAAATCCTTCGTGTGTCGAAGGCGGGGATGTAGAGCAAGTGTGCTCGAACCTCGAAACAAATCCTTTGTGTTTGCGATTGCTTACTCTATCTCTCTTTCTCTCTTTGTCTCTTATATCTTGCATTACTTTATAGTCTTTATCTCTTATATGCATGATATACCCTTGTGCTCATAATTGCTATACTTGCTTGGGATTGTTGTTAACACTAGTATTCAACCAAGAGAGCCAACGCGGCACCTCAACCCATTTCAAGGGGAATCTAGAGGAGCTTGTCCAGAGCCTCGCAAGGGGAATTCGGCAACACTCTTGTGTTATACATAAGTGTTTAATTAAAAGAAGTTTTATTTGGTCATCTTAGTTTTAATTCCGCATCATTTGTTCATAAGTGACCATTAGATTAGCCATCACCTATTCACCCCCCTCTAGGTGAACTTACAATTGGTATCAGAGCTAGTGCTCTTGATATTGGGTCTAACAACCTAAGAGTTAAAGATCCTCATTTTAGGCTAATCATAATATTTGTACACACACTATGGAGTTTATGTCACCACCCACCTTTGACATTCTTAACATCCAAATTTGGAAGGTTAAGATGTCCATGTACCTCAAGGCCCTAGGCATTCATGTCTATCTTGCTACATTTAATGATTCTTATATTAACAATAGCAAGTATATTGAGGGTAATGCAAAAGCCCTAAATGCTTTGAAGAGTACCCTAAATGATGATTACTTATTTAGGGTTGCTAACATTGATTCGGCTTTTGTAGCTTGGAACATCATCACCTCCCTTGGCGAAAACGATCTATATTATGCCGGGAGCGATTCGGACGTTGGAAGCGACACCTCCAATGTATGCTACATGGTCCAAGGGGATAACCCCTTGAGGTAACTTCCGAATCCGAGGAAGATAATATTATGTCATATGATGAGCTCAATTCATTTTGCCAATTATTGCTTGAGAAATATGACATGAAAAAGAAAGAAATTAAAAATTTAAAAAAGGACATTGCTTGCATGCATAAAGAACATGACTCATTTAGAGATAACATTGCATGCTTAGAAAAGATAACAAAAGTTTGAAAAAGAAATTTGATTGCATGCATGTAGAAAATGATTCTTTTAGAAATAAACTTGCATGTTTAGAAAAGGAAAATAAAGATTTGAAAAATGAAAATGTTTCCTTGCTTTCAAATTGAATGATCTTTGTGAAGGGAACAATATTTTGAAAAATGATATTGCTATGGTGGAAAAACAAAAGGAAATTGTTTTTCAAGAAAATATTACCTTGAAAAGAAAATTTTGTGAAAAAGAAAAGGATTTTGTTTCACTAAAGAAGAAGAAAAATGATGCTATATCTCACCATGCTTTACATGCCACCACTAGTGAGATTGATATGTTGAAAAATAAGTTAGATAATTTGAGCTCTAATTTGAGCACATGTGCATTCAATCATACTAGATTGGAATCCTTGTTTCAAAAGAAACAAGTTCCACATGCTCATGCACATACTCATCATGCTCATGCTTATGTTGCACATCACGATCACAATCACACTCATAAGCATCATACTAAGGTGTACACATGTACACATTGTGGTCGCAAAGGCCATTTAGCAAAATATTGTTTTGATAAGAAACCTCATTTATATTTTGCTAAGTATAAAAGATTTTGGGATCCTTACAATAAAGCTAACCCCAAAGGACCCAAGAAAGTATGGGTACCAAAAACCCCCACCCTTTGATTTTGATGTAGGTGAGGGCTCTCACAAAACGTGAGAGGATTGGTGCCTTGATAGTGGATGCAATGGACATGATGGACAAACTTTTGGATGCATTGCTATCAAGGAGATTTTGGTGGGAAAGACCACCATATTTGGAGCTTTGGAGTTGGTAACAATTTCTAAACTCCTATTTTTTATGTTCATGCTTGTTCATCCATAATATTCATAGCATGTTCATGTTTTAAGATTTTATGTGCTTCATGTGGTATTTACATGCTTAGATATAGAATGTATCAAACTTGCATTTATACATGTACAAATAGTGAATTACAATTGATTCATATATGATTGAACTTCATGCTCATTTGTACCCACTATATGCATATGTATAGACTAGTTTTGATGATTCTTGTTTATACATGTTTTGCCCTATTTTATGACTTTACTTCATGTATATGCATTATTAATTCAAATCTAATAAATATACATGTATACCCGTGAGTCTCTTGCTTTCATGCAAATATATTAATAGACTCTTTTATATTTGGGATATGTATGCATATTGTTAGGATTGGATAAATCATACATATACCATGAAGATTGTAGTTTTTATGAAAAATGATTTTTGTGTTGATTTGTTTGATAAAAATGATTTTTATGTGTTGTTCAATAAAAAAATTTTAGTCATATTTGATTTGAGCTTCATTGACGATTTTCATGAAGATATCATTTACATAACTTTTGATCACTCACTTTTTAAGAAAATAGATAATATTGAGCTTTATGGAATATGAGTGCTTGAACTTTCATGTATTTAGTATTATTCATGGAAAACATTTGACTTTGTATTTTTGAAGGATCTTTAACTAGTTTGTCAAAAATCCATTTAAACTAGTTATCTATTCTTCAAATTGATTCACATGATCCAATTTTTAAACATATGGATAAATTCTTTTGTATTCTCAAAATTATTTGATGCTTCATGATTTGAATATTAGTTTAAATGTTAGTATTTGTCAACACTTGGATTTATACTTGTACACTTTATGGATCACAAATAAATCTATATGTGATTGGGATTGATTGCTTATTTGTGCCCACTAGGTGTGCTAGTATAGGCTAGTTTTGATGATCATTACATCTTTGAACTTGTATTCTCATTTTGGATTTATGCTATGATCATGTGCTTTCATTTCATGTATATGTTTATTTTTGTCAAAACATTAAGATATACATGAATACCTCTTGAGTCATTTGCCCTTCATGCAAATCTATATATTGACTCAATTGTATTTTAGGGATATGTATGTATACTTAATGTCTTGTCAAAACATACATATATCTTGAAATATAAATTTTGTTGTTAATAAAAATTTTTATGATTTTACAATAAAATTTTGTGTTGGATTTCATGATTTCAAAATTTATGATTTAAAGGAATATTGGGTTCTATTGCTATTTTTCATGATACCATGATCCATATAACACTAGTGCACTCACCTTTTTTTTTGAAAATTTTATAGACTTCATGGATATTAGAGTGTTTTTAGTGCCATGTGATTTACTTGTGTTTCATGAAAAACATTTTTGCTTTATTCCTTACTTGAAGGATTCCTCACTAGTTTTAAAACATTTTTCTAGTGCAAATTCTTCATTTGGTAGAGTTTTTCAAACTAAGCTTATCTTCAAATCTATTTTTTGAAAACCCCTTCCATCTATGGGAGGATGGATGGGCGATTATGCCTTGTATGCTTCATTGAAAATCTCTTACCTTGTGCATATGAAGGGTGGTAGGTTATGAGATATACACTTGATTTTATTGTTATGTCAATTGGTATCATTGAATCGTTTCAATTGGTATCAATATGAACTTATTTGTATATACTCATATTTTGTTTTCTTATATATATGTATGTTTCAATTTCACTTGGTATACTCATTTCTCATACATATATATGATTTCCATGTGCTTAACTCACAATTGGCTCACATTTTTTAAAAGCACAAAGTTTATGATGAAAAATTAAAAAAATTTTTTTTTTTTCTATTGATATCAAAATAAAAAAAAATATATGTTGATATCTCAAAATGTATTATCAAGAAAAGTTCAAAATTTTGTTTGATAAAGGAAAATTCAAAATTTTTGATTTGTATTTCCTATATGCAAGGAGAGCTTAACATCTCTCTTACATATGGATTCATGTTGAGTATATTATAAATTGAGGAGCTTGACAACTCTTCTTTATATGATATACGTGTGTAGGGGGAGCTTCACATCTCCTCTTATGCATTACATAATATGTGTTATGTGAGTTAGGGCTTGTCATCCCTTCTTCATGTAATGCATATGTGTAGGGAAGCTAACTTAGCGTCTTCCTCTTCATGAATGTATATCGCATATAACCTCTTATTGATTTAATTGCACCCCTCTTTGATTTCCTTGTTTTTGACAAAAAGGGGGAGAAAAATTTGTTTGATTGATTTCACTTTGAACCCTTTGTTGATGATTGACAAAAAGGGGGAGAAGTATTTATAGATTTTATATGCATGTCTTCCTTGCTTAAGGGGGAGTAAGATTTGTGTTGATGCATATGTGTTTTGTGATTTGTTAAGTGTATGGAGATAAGATTTATGATGTTATATTTACATACATGCCATACATTGCATACATATTCATGTGCTTTTATTTCATGTGCTTTTATTGCCATATCTATCATTGAATGTGATGCATGAGTTAAGGGGGAGCTTCTTTGAAGTTTTACTTTAATCCATGCATATATAACTCCATGAGTTTTGTCATCATCAAAAAGGGGGAGATTGTTGGCCCAAAGGCCTTTCACCCTAGTTTTGATGATGATCAACTCATGTAGTTATATTTACTAATGATCTTGTGTTTAATTAGTGACAGATTCATTATCAAGATCTTAGTAGGTGTGGAGCTTCAACAAAGGATTTAAAGACAAGTTAGAAGCTAGCACCGGTTGATTCACGAGCCTATGCATCAAGAACACATCTAGAGATGAGCTCGGTGGATTGCATTTGGACCAAGTCAAGAAGATGAGAAGCCTTCAAGAGAAGACTTCAAGAAGATGAAGACTTGGGTCTAGGTATAAGTTTTTGTTTTGTTTTAGTTAAAAATGTAAAGGATAGATAGTTGGTGGATTGCTCAAGTCTATATCACACACACACTCTTGATAGAACTCTTGATAGAATTGATTTCATAAAAGATTTTTATGTTTAGAAAAGAATTTTATTTAGTAAAAGATTTTTCTTGTGACAATATATATATAGTTGGTTTTTGGTATTTCTATCATGCATATCCTTTAACCAAAACCATGTTTTAGAGCTTAATGTCAAAAACATAGATATATCATTATGATTGTGTAGTGGATCATATCCATACACACTATGCTTTAGAATGAACTCAAATATTTTGTTTTTGTATTTGATGAAGATTTGGAAAAACTAGTTTTGGAAAAACATGTTCTGAAAAAACAGTTTTATTTCCAATATTTCCAAGTTACAAAAATAGTTCAAATCTATTATAACATGCCTTGATTTTGTGCAAGCATGTTTGTGTATCATTGTATTACATTGAAACTATTTTTGTAGATTTATTGAGGATTTATGGGATTTATATTAAGTTAATAGACTACCTTAAAAATCCCAGTTTTTCAGACCAGGAATTGGCTGACAGACCAAATCGGTCGACCGGGCGGTCGACCGCAGCTAGGTCGGGTCGACCGTCCGGTCGACTGACGTGCACAGCCTTGTGCACGTTGTCAGCACAGTGGTCCGGTCGACCGGACGGTCGACCGCTGCAGAGAGTTCTGCTCTCTGGATTTCTGGGTCGACCGGGCGGTCGACGGAGGCTCCAACGGTCGGATTTTCGACCGTTGGCGGTCGACCGGCCGGTCGACCGGTAGCTCTGACAAACCCCAACGGTCATATTTTTCTGACCTCTATAAAAGGGGGTTTTGTCATTGATTGAAGCCAAGATTTTGAGGACTTCTTGAGCCAGTTTTTCCTAGTCTTTTCAGAGAGTTTTCTCCACAAGATTTAAGTGCAAATACTTCCAATCAAAAGGGAAGATTTTATTAAGAGTGTAAAAGTGATTCTTTGTGTTTTTCACCATAGTTCTTTTCCTTGCTTTCTCACACCACACTTGAGCTATCCATTGCTATATTATCCTATAGGTGTGTTGTAGTGAGAGTTTTTGTAAGGTGATCAAAGTGTTGTGATCACCAAAGATCTTTTCTTTGTTCTTTGAGGAGACGGGCAAGTGTGCTCGTTGGTGGTTAGAGTTCGGTTGTGAACTCTTGGTGGTTTGAGGTGCGGCCTCGGCGAGCTTGTGAAGCTTGCGTGTGTACGGGACTTGGGAGTCCGAGGGATTGTAGGTGTTGCGGCACCGAGGAGAGATCCATTGGGATCTTGCATAGTGGAAATCCTTCGTGTGTCGAAGGCGGGGATGTAGAGCAAGTGTGCTCGAACCTCGAAACAAATCCTTTGTGTTTGCGATTGCTTACTCTATCTCTTTTTCTCTCTTTGTCTCTTATATCTTGCATTACTTTATAGTCTTTATCTCTTATATGCATGATATACCCTTGTGCTCATAATTGCTATACTTGCTTGGGATTGTTGTTAACACTAGTATTCAACCAAGAGAGCCAACGCGGCACCTCAACCCATTTCAAGGGGAATTTAGAGGAGCTTGTCCAGAGCCTCGCAAGGGGAATTCGGCAACACTCTTGTGTTATACATAAGTGTTAATTAAAAGAAGTTTTATTTGGTCATCTTAGTTTTAATTCCGCATCATTTGTTCATAAGTGACCATTAGATTAGCCATCACCTATTCACCCCCCCTCTAGGTGAACTTACAAAACATTCTTTGGAAGGAAAATTTATGAGCTGAGCAGTAATCTATAGTAATTGGTTGACCTATCATATTGTGACAAATGGGTTATTACCCATGTGTGTATATATGTATATATATGCCTATTGCATTCTTGTTGTCGGAGGAAGGGGCCGGACGAGAGCCGGTAATGAGGGGAAAGACGGTGTTATTATTTTGTGTGTGTATATATACATATATCCGGAGGAAGGGACCCGTATGGCATGGGCGGAGTGTGAAGACGGGGCAATATACATATATCCGGAGGAAGGGACCCGTATGGTACGGGCGGAGTGCGAAGACGGTGCTATATACATATGTCCGGAGGAAGGGACCCGTATGGCACGGGCGGAGTGCGAAGACGGTGCTATATACATACATTTGCATCTTTACAAATGATTGAGAATAAATGGCTATGTGTAATATCTATTGTGTGTGTGACACCAGGGGTATGTTGAATGTGTTATCGCATTTGATAATGAAAACATCAGAATATAGATTTAACTGATTGAAATGAAATATTATATATTGGGTGGAAGTATACAGTTTAATTCATGCACTATTTGAAGTGTGATGCGATATACGATACATATATATATATATAATATATATATATATATATATATATATATATATATATATATATATATATATATATATATATATATTATATATATATATATATATATATATATAATATATATATACATATGCACATAATTGTATGTTTGTGTGTTATGTAGAATCTGAATGGGTGAAGACAGGGTATGAGACGGACCGTATATTATGATGTAATGATGCGCTTATTCTAATGCCTAGTGATGTATGCTTGTCCGTGATGTGGGACTGCCTTGTTATAGGAGATAATAAAATATTATATGAAGTGCGTATGTTTACGAGTTTATTCTTATAGTACTTGAAGTGTGATACGATACACATAAGCATGATTGTGTTATATGTGGTATTGAAATTAACTTATTATAATTAGAGCATCATCGTGAAAGATACATATACATGAAAAGAATTTAGAAATAAGCTAAGGCACTAAAAGAAAAATATTGGATATATCATAAACTCTGTAGAATACAGTTCAAAGATTGGAATTAGAGAATCATTGGCCATAAGAGTCAAGCCTTTGCAGAGCATAGAGATTGATTGAGTTGATTATTTACTGTGATATCATTGTTATTTTTCTTATCCACGCTCGTTTGATATTTGAAGAAAAGCATGTCCCCTTCTATTTCGACAAACATATCATTCCTAAATCTTCTTTTTCTCTCCTCACTGAGCTATTGAGCTCACTCCCTCCCAGTTTCATGTTTTCAGGTTGCGCGTGAGATGGAGGCCGAATTTAGGCTTTGGGCGGTTGTGAAGAAGTTTCTTTAACAGTAAACTTACTGCAGATATAGTGATGTGTTATATTTTGTAAGAGTTGTTGTACATAACCGTAACTTCAGTTGACATATACATGTAGCATGTATTATTCTTGTTAGAGATATTGATGTAAGGACAGGGTAGTTTGTTATGACTATGATTATGTGAGAGTTATAGAAATTCTGAGTTATGCTCTGCTTGCCGAGAGGGGTATTCTCGGGCATATATTTCTTGGTCTCCATATAAGTAGGCGATGTCAAGCCGAAATTGTTATTTAGAGAATACTGGCCGTTGTGAGCCAAAATATTATTATGACTGCATGGACGATTGTTGATCTTGACTTATATGTTTGGATTTATGATAAGTAGGCTGGTGTTGGCCGAAATTTTTGTGACGTGGAATGTATATTTGGGATATATCAATATTTACAAAGGGGATGCTGCCAAATTTTTTTTAGAATATTGGAGATTAAATTGATGATCTGTTGATCAATATAGACATTGGTGTCATTTGAGATTTTTAAAATCTGGGACCGTTACAGTTGGTATCAGAGCGCAGGATATAGAATGAGGATAGATTTAGAATAGTTATGATAGAAAGAGGATTGGATTGGTATGATTGATATGCGTGGCTGTGCTATGCATGTATGTGAAAATGTTGTTTGATATGATTGGTTAAGGGGGGTAGGAGTTCTTACGTGTATGACTAATCCTGAAGCACGGGATATTTGGTCATTACCTTATGTTCAGATTATGGTACCCACATGCCATAATTTGGATGTGTTCGGCTGAGAGTGTGGGCCCTCAGTATGAGCTGCCAGTGGTATGGGACACTGGAGTAAGGGAATGATAAAAATATTAAGTGGGTCAAGATTAATTTGGATCGTAAGGACATAGTATAGAATTGATCAAGAAATAATGAATTTTGAGGAGAATGATTGAGAAAATATTACATCAAAGAAAGATTTGTGATATACAGGGGAAATGCAAAGTTTTATACTTACCCACTTCAGGTAGCAAGTTTCGAGGACGAAACTTTTGTAAGGAGGGTAGAATGTAACACCCCAAATTTTTAAACCCTGATTTAACACTACATTCTTGGATTATTGAGATTATAAAGAACATCAGGAAATTTTAATTTGGTTATATTTATGTGATAATAAATTTGGAAATTTATCAAGGAAATTTGAGATGGATTAATTGGAAGAATTTAAATAAATATGCATGTTAAAAATATATGTATATATAATAGTGATAATAATAATGGTGGTGTATACAAGAATGTATTGTATATGTTTATGTGTATATTGGTATTTCATGAAAAGATACAAATCATATAAGTGGAAAAATAAAGTGTTATTTTTATAATGAATGGTGGAGATGAGAGATTGGAATTTGAGGAGTGAAGTGGAGGGTGGAGATTTTATTGGAATTGGAAAGAGGTGAGGTGGCAATCACACAAGATTTGGAATATATTATACCATAATTAACTCTCTCTCTCTCTTCCTTTCCCAAAAAGAAAGAAAAAGAAATTTTCTTTTTATTTTTCCCCTTCCCTTCCCTGTGAATGATCGACAGAAGCTCCCAAGAGAGGATTTTTTTCTCCTCAACTCTTTCCCTCAATCTCTCCCTCTCTCTCCCTCTCTCTCTCTCTCTCTCGGCAAGTGCTGACAGCGCGCCAGCGCAGGGCGCGCAGGGCGCGCACGGCGGCGCGCGCGGGCAACAGCCGCGGCGCGCACGACAGCGAGCGCGGCGCCCAGGCGGCGCGCGGGGGGGAGGCCACCGCCGACCGGCCTTGGGCGGTGGCCATGGGCGGCGGCACACGAGGGAGGCGCAGCAGCGCATGCGGTCGGCGATCGACATCGCAGGTGAGGGGAGTTATTTTGAATCTATTTCTTTCTTGCCTTGTGGAATTCTGAAATTTTATTGATTTAGTAGGGAATTCCTCTCATACCAAGTGTATATCTAGATGCCACTAATTGATAGGAAATGGGGAAGTCTATATTACTTAGGGTTGAGGAATTAAAGCCATGTTCTTGTCCCTCATGTTGCCAAACTAGAGTAAGATGAAATTGATGACTTGATTAAGGAAAAGGAGGTGAGGTGGGGGACCTTCCGTTGATCTATTTTATTTTTTTTGCCCTAAGGATATTTCATGAAGTCCTTAAGCATGAGAAGGTATGATTTTAGGCTTGATATTAATGGGTTAATTTGATTGTACTTATTAATTAATGGAAGGTGAAAGATTTCTATAGTATTAATAATGTAGTGGGGGAGATCTTAACTTGACCAAGCTTATCTTGTTTTTAATTTTCAAATTCGGAGAAATTCTAAGGCACATATAATGATCAATTTGTGTCATCTAAGGGAACCCCAATCTATGATTCCCCCATATTTCTTTTAAAAGTTTCTGAATAAATTAATTATTTTGAGTGAATAGAGAATACCCTTTATAGGTGCAGGAATCTGTTCAGGATCATAACCTGTAAATTTGGGTGCATATCATCAGTATGTTGGGGTTTAATGGTATCATATTTTATACCGTTGGAAAGATAATCGAGTCTACTTTCCAACGGTTCATACCATGCCCTCATCAGATACCTGTAACTTAAGCTATGACTGAAACAATGAATGTTGGTCAAAACCGTCATGCTGCAGAATTCAGCATAGCTGATAGTTTTTTGAATTTCTGGAGCAGTTTGGTTAATCAAAACCTATCATGTAATAGGTCATTGGAAAGGTAGTGGAGTCTAGTTTCTAATAAATCTTTCCTCGTTCTATTCCTATACGTAGAATGCAAGTTATTATATAAACTCCGTTGGTTATCCGGAAAGATCGAGCCATAAAACTGTGTCAAACAAAAGGTTCATGCCTGGTGGTCACTGCAGCATCAAACTACTTATAGTATGTGTTATATTGTCTAAGAGATATATATAGAGCTATACGAGTCCACCTCCCAGCAGTTTATTTCACATTCCGATTTGTAATAATGAGGAAATACCTATTCGAAAGTTTTATGAATTTATTGGGTTTCTTGTAAACTTTTAGTTCTAAATAGCTAGTTGGTTGCTAAATTTCAGATAGATCAAGACTTATAGTTTATTCTTTTGATGCTTAGTGCTGTGGGGTCCTAGTATACACAAATTTTGTCACCAAGAAATTTAGTTAGAGCATAACATATTGGTTGATACATTTTTGGTACTTTAATAGATCTTCTTAACATATAGGTATTATTCACATTTTCATCTCAGTACGAAGTGAGTGTTCTTAGGACATTTATGCACCAGCTTTGTCCATGTTTATTTTTACTTGAACTACATCTTCTCCTCTAACATCTTCATAGTATATTACTATGAGAGGACTGTATCTTGGTCAATGCATTTAAACATTGAGACAAGCGAAATGAAGAAATCATAATTTATTTACAAGTGTTCTCGATAGGTTCCACATTCTCCTTACCATGCGTTTCACTTTTCTTAAGGAGAGATATCTGTGTAAGATGGGTAATATAAGTTAATCTACTCTCTATAGTTGTATTCTGAATACTCTTTCTCCTCTTGAGGGTTCACCTTATACTTCTGTGTATGTGTTGTTGAGATGCATCCAAGTCCTAGTCTACCCTCCTAACTATATATATCAAAATTTCAATACTTGTCTGTGTTATGGTAGTTAGGCGGTCCTTTGCTACCACTGGGAGTTGAATAAACATATTGTATTAGATAAAGTTGGGATGGCAGAAACTTTCAGTTACACTTGTGAACCATATCTTTAATTTAAATTACCTATACTTTTGTGCGCGCGCGCGTGCGCGTGACGGTTATTTATGAATTTTGTTGCATTCTCAAATTGTGAAATAAGACACACGTATATATATATATATATATATATATATATATATATATATATATATATATATATAATATATATATATATATATATATATATATATATATCTAAACTCAATTGGAAGCTACGTGATGTCAGACCAGATTTTTGAGCACCAATAGTAGTAATTATAGCATGTTCACTGGGCAGGTGATGAAGGCATTGGTACTATTCAAATAAAGCGGACCTCATGACAAATATGAGCATCAAGACAAAAGAATAAAATTGTATACAACTCTAATTGGCGAGTCCATAATTAATTGAGACGATAAGAATTCACAGAATCTGTCTTGAAAGAAGAAACATGACTAACTGTAAGATTAAATCATGTGATTGAATAATGAGTGGCGGAGAGGTTGGCAATTGTTATGTGTGATTGGAGGATGGATATAAGTATTGAGGGTCTGACGTTGGGATACGTGTGTACACCGAAAATTGATATGAACGTGATCATCTGTAATATTTAAGTTATATATATATATATACATCTTATGATTAAGAAGTTTGAGTATTGATAGTGTGAATGAAAACTCGACCCATGTAAATAAGTCGAGTAGATTACTACATGTTGAACTATACTTGTACATATATCCTCTCATATTGAGAACCACAAACATTCTTTGGAAGGAAAATTTATGAGCTGAGCAGTAATCTATAGTAATTGGTTGACCTATCATATTGTGACAAATGGGTTATTACCCATGTGTGTATATATGTATATATATGCCTATTGCATTCTTGTTGTCGGAGGAAGGGGCCGGACGAGAGCCGGTAATGAGGGGAAAGACGGTGTTATTATTTTGTGTGTGTATATACATATATCCGGAGGAAGGGACCCGTATGGCACGGGCGGAGTGCGAAGACGGGGCAATATATATATATCCGGAGGAAGGGACCCGTATGGCACGGGCGGAGTGCAAAGACGGTGCTATATACATATGTCCGGAGGAAGGGACCCGTATGGCACGGGCGGAGTGCGAAGACGGTGCTATATACATACATTTGCATCTTTACAAATGATTGAGAATAAATGGCTATGTGTAATATCTATTGTGTGTGTGACACCAGGGGTATGTTGAATGTGTTATCGCATTTGATAATGAAAACATCAGAATATAGATTTAACTGATTGAAATGAAATATTATATATTGGGTGGAAGTATACAGTTTAATTCATGCACTACTTGAAGTGTGATGCGATATACGATACATATATATATATATACATATGCACATAATTGTATGTTTGTGTGTTATGTAGAATCTGAATGGGTGAAGACAGGTATGAGATGGACCGTATATTATGATGTAATGATGCGCTTATTCTAATGCCTAGTGATGTATGCTTGTCCCTGATGTGGGACTGCCTTGTTATAGGAGATAATAAAATATTATATGAAGTGCGTATGTTTACGAGTTTTGTAACGCCCCGATCCCAATGATACGGGGACGTCACTGCAACGCATATACGTAGGTCAGATGGTGCCCCCACGTATATACGCTAAGCATTAAGTACAACAAGTATCAGAGTACAACACACAGCGTGGTATATTCATATGCCAACTTACAAAAGATAAATACAAAGCTATACAAGTTATGATAAGCAAAATCACTTTACAAGTGTCCTTTATCACAACCCAAGTCCAAAATGAATCCTATATAACCAAAAATACAAAAATGCTCACGAAATGGATGGAGATCCCGTGAACCAAAAGGAAGAGTCGGCACGATGAGACTAGAGCTGGTCAGCCTACTCAGAAAGATAGGCCCGGTCCTCTGTGGAAGGCTCCACTTCGTTCCAAGCCTCAGAATCTGAATATGCAAATCCAAAGGGTCAAGACATATAATAACAAATAAAAGATAGTCAAGTGACATAAGGATCATGAATAAAGGCAATGAAGTTACAATAAATAGCGATGAATAACAAGCGATGTAAACTCAATAAGGTAAGATCATATGCAACAATTCTACAATTAACGTCTTATTATTATTACTTGTCTTACTGTGATATCTAGCTATGTGACCCAGCGTCCCAGAGCACATAGATCCATATCCTAGTGAAACAAGGTTGTTATTGGAAACAGCGGTTGTATCGACGAACTATGTTTACAGTGGGTCCCGTGCATACCCGGGACCACGGCCCAGTATTGTTCCGTTGCTTGAAGACGGAACCTGCCGCAAGGCTAAACAGGAGGGACTTATGTATGCCCTTGTCATGACAGTAAACAGGAAAGGGAGAAAGCACTCCCCTCGGTCCCCTGGAGTACCACAGGTAAGACCGGAACAGTAATTGTACAATATACCTAAAAGCCACTGTAAACACGAACACGTATCGATATCCGCATATTTCCCCCGACCCATATGTAAGTTGGTGCTTTTTATGTAAAAGTCAAGTGTATCATGCTTAGTTTTAAGAGATGGCATGATAAGTGATGATATTACTGTTTAACATGTCATGGAACGAGTATATGCAATAATAAGTCATGAGGTAACAAGAGATACATCCATCCAGTAATAGGTCATGTTGTGCCAGTATTGAAGCATGAATAAGCAAGGTATAATACAAATGTAACAAGTATAAAAACCAAATTCAGAACAGAAATTAACTATGACACTCAGTCAGGATTAGTCGACTAGGGGTAAGGGTTAGTCGACTAATACTGGGATACAGAGAGTTAGAATTCTGTTTCAGGGAAATTAGTCGACTAGGGTAGGAAGGTTAGTCGACTAATAGGGAGTTCTAGTCGACTAATGGACACTTAAGTCGACTAAGTCTGCTGATACAGAAAGTTGGGTTTCTGGTCCAGGAAGGATTAGTCGACTAGGTGAATTCAGGAGTCGACTAATATGGGTTTCCAGAGAGTTTGTTAGTCGACTAATATTTGGGGCAAGTCGACTAATACTGGGTTTTTCGGAAAAACTAAGTTTCAGCTAAGTGTTCTAGTCGACTAGTTCCTATGATGAGTCGACTAATACTGTGAAGAACAGTGAGCAGATCAAAATTTCTGGAAGTGTGTTTGATGGTTCAATTCGTGGTTTTTGGTGACCTAGGTGTACAAGAAGTGTAGATACAAGTATTCTAGGGCTAATACAAGTCTTGGTGAGTGAAATACTCACTTGGGATAGGTTCAATTGTGACTTGATTCAAGGATGGAGATGATGGCTTCACTCCACACTTGTTGTTGAAGCTTGAGGTTGAAGAACTTGTTCTTGGAGTTGCCTTGGGAAGAGATGGTTGAAATTGAGCTCCCTTGATGAAGCCCTAGTGATCTTGAGGTGGAGATGAAGAGGTTGGGTGTTCACTTGGAGCTAGGGTTTGTGAGGAAGAAGGAGATCTTGGAGAGTTTCTTCTCTTGTGAAGAAATGAAGGAGAAAGGGGAAATTTGCAAATGGATTGAATTTATAGTTTTGGGATCTTTGCAAAGAGGTTGGGATTATGATGGAAGTGGAGGGTTTTCTTGCAAAAATGTGGGGGTGAGGTGTCCCCTCTTGGACACATGGCCGGCCATGGGGAGGAGAGAGAGTTAGTGGGGTTAGGTGAAGTGTGAGTGGGAAATGAGGTGGCACATGAGGTGGAAAAGGAATTTTGCAAATTTGAAAAAATGTCCGAAATTCAAGTATCTCGGATGGTCTGAAAATTTTACCAAAAATCAAGAATAATATTTGAAGACTCATGGTGAAATTCGTTTGAAGAAATACTGTATAGTTTTAAAATTAAAAATCCCGGAATCAGAGATTTACCGACTCCGAAAGAATTTTCATAAATTCATAAAATTCTCAGAAAAAGTGTATAAGTAAGAAATATGATTCTAAGCAATAAAGTCTAAAGGACTTTCTAGAAATTCCTAACAGTTTGGAAGATAGAAATTCGGGAATCGGTCAGCGGTACTGGCCGACACCGGTTTTGAAGAAATCCATTTAATTCCAGAAAATTCCAGAAAATCACATAAAATCTAAAATATTGGAAAATGATATTTGAAATTGAAATTGGTCAAATACGGATGGTAAATCAGAAAATACGACCGAAAGACTGAATACGTAACTAAGTACGTATCCTGGGAGAGGGGTATTACAATCTACCCACCTTACAAAAATTTCGTCCTCGAAATTTCATAAGGTGAAAGATAACAGGAAAAGCAACAGATAGATATGGATACAAGGAAAGATAACGGTAAAGAAGAGTAGAAGAAAAGAGTCTTACCCAATCAAGATGTGAAAAGTTGAGGATAACGCTCCCGGATAACGTCCTCACGCTCCCAAGTGGCCTCTCCTGGCGCATGCCTGTTCCAAGACACCAATACCAATGGAATAGCTCTGTTCTTCAGTGTCTTGACACTCCTGTCCAGAATGGCCAACGGCTGCTCCTGGTATGATAAATCCGGTTGCAGCTCCAGCTCTGAATGATCCAGAATATGGCTGTCATCCCTGACATACTTCCTCAACTGAGACACGTGGAAGACATTATGCACCCCGTCCAAAGATGGCGGCAATGCCAATCTATAGGACACATCTCCCACACGATCTAGGATCTCGAATGGGCCAATATATCTCGGACTCAGCTTCCCACGAGCACCGAACCGGATCACCCCCTTGGTAGGTGATATCCTCAAGAATACATGATCTCCAACCTGGAACTCCAATGGCCTCCTCCGAGTGTCAGCCCAACTCTTCTGCCTACTCTGAGCAGCCCTGAGATGATTTCTGATAACCCTGACTTTCTCTGTAGTCTGCATCAGAATCTCTGGTCCCAAAAGACTCCTCTCACCGACTTCATCCCAACAAATCGGTGATCGGCACTTCCTACCATACAATGCCTCAAAGGGTGCCATCTTAATACTTGCCTGGTAGCTGTTGTTATATGAAAACTCAGCCAAGTGAAGATGGTCCTCCCAAGATCCCCCAAAGTCAATCATGCAAGCCCTCAACATATCTTCAAGGATCTGGATAGTCCTCTCAGATTGTCCGTCTGTCTGAGGATGGTATGAAGTACTGAATTTCAGACGAGTTCCCAGACTCTCTTGGAGACTCTCCCAGAAATGAGATCTGAATCTGGTGTCTCTATCTGACACAATACTAACTGGAACTCCATGCAGACGAACCACCTCCTTCATATACTTATCTGCCAAAACCTCTGTCGACTGGCCTACCCTGAATGGTATGAAGTGAGCTGACTTGGTGAGGCGATCAACTATCACCCACACCGCATTATTACCTTTGGGACTCTGAGGCAATGCCGTCACAAAATCCATGGTGATGTGTTCCCACTTCCATTCGGGTATCGGCAAAGGTTGAAGAAGTCCAGCTGATCTCTGATGCTCGATCTTTATCTGCTGGCAAACCAAGCACTTGGCAACAAACTGGGCTATCTCCCTCTTCATAGCATTCCACCAAAAGTGCCTCTTCAGGTCCTGATACATCTTGTTCCCTCCTGGATGTATAGAATAAGCTGAACTGTGTGCTTCCTCCAAAATCTTCTGTCTGACTTCTCCTCGGGGAACACAAAGTCTATGACCAAAATACAATGCACCATCTGGGTGAATGCAGATATCCGACCTCAATCCAGCCTCCACCTGAGCTCTGAATGTCTGCAATCTGGGGTCCTCCTTCTGAGCTTCCTTGATCTCCTCTATCAATGATGACTGGACCTGCAAAGCCATAAGCTGCCCTGCCTTATCACCTCCTTGCACCAACATCAAATCCAATCTGATGAATTCCTGAATCAACTCCCTCTGCTGCGTGAGGTGGACTAGCACTCTGTTCTCTGGCATCCTGCTCAGTGCATCAGGAACGGTATTGACTTTGCCTGGATGATACTGCAAGTCAATATCGTAGTCCGCCATAAGCTCCAACCACCTCCTCTGCCTCATATTTAACTCCTTCTGTGAGAAAATATACTTGAGGCTCTTGTGATCTGTGTATATCAACACTTTGTCTCCCAGAAGGTAGTGTCTCCAGATCTTCAAAGCAAATACCACAGCCGCCAACTCCAAATCATGAGTTGGGTAATTCCTCTCATGAGGCTTCAATTGCCTGGATGCATATGCTATAACATGATCATGTTGCATAAGCACACACCCCAGGCCTTTACCTGATGCATCACAGAAAATGACCATCCCTCCTCTTCCTGAAGGAGTCCTCAAGATTGGAGCTGTGATAAGCCTCTGCTTCAACTGCTCAAATGCTGCATCACAATCTTCTGTCCATATGTATCTCTCCCCTTTTCTGGTGAGTCTGGTCAACGGAGCTGCAAGTCTAGAGAAATCCTGGACAAAGCGCCTGTAATATCCGGCTAGTCCAAGAAAGCTCTTTATCTCAGTCACCGTCTTCGGAACTGGCCAATTCTGCACTGCCTGGACTTTACTAGGATCAACTGAAATTCCTTCTGCTGAAACTATGTGTCCAAGGAAAGCTATGCTGTCCAACCAGAATTCACACTTGCTCCTCTTGGCATGAAGCTGCTCCTGCTGAAGAGTCTGCAACACAATCCTCAAGTGCTCTGCATGCTCCTTCTCATTCCTTGAATAGATCAGGATGTCATCTATGAATACAACTACAAACTGATCTAGGTAAGGGGAGAACACTCGATTCATCAAGTCCATGAAAACCGCTGGGGCATTGGTGACTCCGAAAGGCATAACCAGAAATTCATAGTGGCCATATCGGGTCCTGAATGCCGTCTTCGGAACATCCTCCTTCTTCACCCTCAGCTGATGGTAACCCGACTGCAAATCTAACTTAGAAAATACACGGGCTCCATGAAGCTGATCAAATAAATCATCAATCCTGGGCAAGGGATACTTGTTCTTGATGGTGACCTTGTTCAATTCCCTGTAATCAATACAAAGTCTCTTACCACCATCCTTCTTATTCGCCAATAGCACTGGAGCTCCCCATGGTGAAGTGCTTGGCCGAATCAACCCCTTGTCCGAATACTCCTGCAGTTGCTTCTTCAAGATCTCCAACTCTGTCGGTGCCATCCTGTACGGAGCCTTGGATATAGGAGCTGCTCCTGGAATTGTATCAATGGAGAACTCAATTATCCTCTCCGGTGGAAACCCTGAGACCTCAGCAAAGACTTCTGGAAATTCATCCCACACTGGCACTCCCTTCTGAACCTCCGAAGTGGTCATCTGAATCTTCTTCTTAGCAGGCTTCACCTCTCCACTAAACTGGAACTCCGGCTGATGAGGGATTCTGAAATTGATCCTCCTCCCTCTACAGTCGATCACAGCATAGTACTGACTGAGCCAAGTCATGCCTAAGATTACGTCGTACCCCTTGGTGTCTAGTACGAGCATATCTATGGCCAAGGTCTTCCCACAAAGTTCCACTGGACAGTCAGCACAAACTCTAGAAGATATAACTACCCCATTCCCGGTACTTATCTCCCATTTGCGGTCTAAAGCCTTAACAGGTATGGAATGAACAGCCACAAAATGGTCGGAGATATAACAGTGGGATGCACCCGAATCGAAGAGAGCGAGAACAGGTATAGAATGAACTCTGATGTTACCTGTAATCACCTCCTCTGAAGCTTCAGCCTCCTCTGCTGTCAGGTTGTAGGCCTGACCTCTGCCACGCCCTGCTGCTGTCCGGGCTCCTCTCTGCACTGGGCGAGCAACATGCGGTGGAGGAAGGGGAAGAGCTCTCCTCATCACTGGTCCCTGCTGCCTCTGCCCAACTGGCCCTGGTAGTGCCCTCTGCACATTCTGCCCTTGAGGTGCCGGCAAGGTTTGATTAGCAAACCCCATTCTCCTGTGCGGACAGGTCTCCACGGCATGGTCTCGTGCTCCACACACCAAACACCATCCGTTTGCCCTCCGGCAATTCTGCTGGGAGTGTCCTGGCTTCTGGCAGAAATTGCAGATAAGACCTGGTCGAGCCACCTGGTAAGGAACTGCCCTGAATGGTTGCCTGGCCTGGACCTTCGCTGCTCTGGACGGTCCTCCTCTGCCCACCGGTACAAACGGCCTCTTCATGGCCTGGTCCTCTTGCTTCTTCTGAAACCCACGCTCCACCTCTCGAGCGATGGTGAGAACCTCAGCATAGGTCTTCAGCTGCTGGGGCATCAGAAACATCTGGATCTCCATCTGTAAACCCTGCTGAAACCTGCTTGCCCTCTGCTCCTCATCTGCTATCATGTACGGGGCGAAGCGACTCAACCTGAGAAATTCTGCAGCATACTCATCTACGGATCTATCCCCCTGTTGAAGCTTGATGAACTGCTCCTCCATGTCCTTCTGAGCAGTGGCGGGAAAGAACCTGCTATAAAAGCTCTTGGAGAACGTATCCCAAGAGATAGGCTTCTTCAAGCGAGCCTCCTCTGCAAGCCACCATGTCCTGGCTATGTCCTTCAGCTGGATCTTTGCAACCTCCACTTGGTTCTCCTTAGGCACCCTGGCGGCGTTCAGCAGATCGGTGGTGTCTGTTAACCACTGTTCAGCCTCCAATGGCCTCTCGACTCCCGTGAATACGGCCGGCTGTAGTCGTCGGAAGTCTGAGATGCTCCCCGGCTTCTGCTCCTTCGGGGCTGCCAACTCCTGCCTGAGGAGCTCAGTCTGCTGATGCTGATTCTCCATCTGTTGTTGCTGGTTTCCCAGCATAGTCTGAATGATCCTCAGGATATCAGCACCTCTCCTCCTACGGGTCCATTCGGTACTTGCCCGACATTGTTGCGACCCGAACGTCTCTCCATACCGAAAGGGATAAGATCTGGAATTGGAAACAAAGGGAAGGAGTTTAGGATACGAGGATCGAATCAAGGACGAAGTCAAGAAGGACTATATAACTTTGTACATTGTAGTTGGCATTAGCAAATCACTAGAATTTGCCACTTGGTTGTACTTTTAGGTTTGAGAGCCTGGCTCTGATACCAACCTGTAACGCCCCGATCCCAATGATACGGGGACGTCACTGCAACGCATATACGTAGGTCAGATGGTGCCCCCACGTATATACGCTAAGCATTAAGTACAACAAGTATCAGAGTACAACACACAGCGTGGTATATTCATATGCCAACTTACAAAAGATAAATACAAAGCTATACAAGTTATGATAAGCAAAATCACTTTACAAGTGTCCTTTATCACAACCCAAGTCCAAAATGAATCCTATATAACCAAAAATACAAAAATGCTCACGAAATGGATGGAGATCCCGTGAACCAAAAGGAAGAGTCGGCACGATGAGACTAGAGCTGGTCAGCCTGCTCAGAAAGATAGGCCCGGTCCTCTGTGGAAGGCTCCACTTCGTTCCAAGCCTCAGAATCTGAATATGCAAATCCAAAGGGTCAAGACATATAATAACAAATAAAAGATAGTCAAGTGACATAAGGATCATGAATAAAGGCAATGAAGTTACAATAAATAGCGATGAATAACAAGCGATGTAAACTCAATAAGGTAAGATCATATGCAACAATTCTACAATTAACGTCTTATTATTATTACTTGTCTTACTGTGATATCTAGCTATGTGACCCAGCGTCCCAGAGCACATAGATCCATATCCTAGTGAAACAAGGTTGTTATTGGAAACAGCGGTTGTATCGACGAACTATGTTTACAGTGGGTCCCGTGCATACCCGGGACCACGGCCCAGTATTGTTCCGTTGCTTGAAGACGGAACCTGCCGCAAGGCTAAACAGGAGGGACTTATGTATGCCCTTGTCATGACAGTAAACAGGAAAGGGAGAAAGCACTCCCCTCGGTCCCCTGGAGTACCACAGGTAAGACCGGAACAGTAATTGTACAATATACCTAAAAGCCACTGTAAACACGAACACGTATCGATATCCGCATATTTCCCCCGACCCATATGTAAGTTGGTGCTTTTTATGTAAAAGTCAAGTGTATCATGCTTAGTTTTAAGAGATGGCATGATAAGTGATGATATTACTGTTTAACATGTCATGGAACGAGTATATGCAATAATAAGTCATGAGGTAACAAGAGATACATCCATCCAGTAATAGGTCATGTTGTGCCAGTATTGAAGCATGAATAAGCAAGGTATAATACAAATGTAACAAGTATAAAAACCAAATTCAGAACAGAAATTAACTATGACACTCAGTCAGGATTAGTCGACTAGGGGTAAGGGTTAGTCGACTAATACTGGGATACAGAGAGTTAGAATTCTGTTTCAGGGAAAATTAGTCGACTAGGGTAGGAAGGTTAGTCGACTAATAGGGAGTTCTAGTCGACTAATGGACACTTAAGTCGACTAAGTCTGCTGATACAGAAAGTTGGGTTTCTGGTCCAGGAAGGATTAGTCGACTAGGTGAATTCAGGAGTCGACTAATATGGGTTTCCAGAGAGTTTGTTAGTCGACTAATATTTGGGCAAGTCGACTAATACTGGGTTTTCGGAAAAACTAAGTTTCAGCTAAGTGTTCTAGTCGACTAGTTCCTATGATGAGTCGACTAATACTGTGAAGAACAGTGAGCAGATCAAAATTTCTGGAAGTGTGTTTGATGGTTCAATTCGTGGTTTTTGGTGACCTAGGTGTACAAGAAGTGTAGATACAAGTATTCTAGGGCTAATACAAGTCTTGGTGAGTGAAATACTCACTTGGGATAGGTTCAATTGTGACTTGATTCAAGGATGGAGATGATGGCTTCACTCCACACTTGTTGTTGAAGCTTGAGGTTGAAGAACTTGTTCTTGGAGTTGCCTTGGGAAGAGATGGTTGAAATTGAGCTCCCTTGATGAAGCCCTAGTGATCTTGAGGTGGAGATGAAGAGGTTGGGTGTTCACTTGGAGCTAGGGTTTGTGAGGAAGAAGGAGATCTTGGAGAGTTTCTTCTCTTGTGAAGAAATGAAGGAGAAAGGGGAAATTTGCAAATGGATTGAATTTATAGTTTTGGGATCTTTGCAAAGAGGTTGGGATTATGATGGAAGTGGAGGGTTTTCTTGCAAAAATGTGGGGGTGAGGTGTCCCCTCTTGGACACATGGCGGCCATGGGGAGGAGAGAGAGTTAGTGGGGTTAGGTGAAGTGTGAGTGGGAAATGAGGTGGCACATGAGGTGGAAAAGGAATTTTGCAAATTTTGAAAAATGTCCGAAATTCAAGTATCTCGGATGGTCTGAAAATTTTACCAAAAATCAAGAATAATATTTGAAGACTCATGGTGAAATTCGTTTGAAGAAATACTGTATAGTTTTAAAATTAAAAATCCCGGAATCAGAGATTTACCGACTCCGAAAGAATTTTCATAAATTCATAAAATTCTCAGAAAAAGTGTATAAGTAAGAAATATGATTCTAAGTAATAAAGTCTAAAGGACTTTCTAGAAATTCCTAACAGTTTGGAAGATAGAAATTCGGGAATCGGTCAGCGGTACTGGCCGACATCGGTTTTTGAAGAAATCCATTTAATTCCAGAAAATTCCAGAAAATCACATAAAATCTAAAATATTGGAAAATGATATTTGAAATTGAAATTGGTCAAATACGGATGGTAAATCAGAAAATACGATCGAAAGACTGAATACGTAACTAAGTACGTATCCTGGGAGAGGGGTATTACAAGTTTATTCTTATAGTACTTGAAGTGTGATACGATACACATAAGCATGATTGTGTTATATGTGGTATTGAAATTAACTTATTATAATTAGAGCATCATCGTGAAAGATACATATACATGAAAAGAATTTAGAAATAAGCTAAGGCACTAAAAGAAAAATATTGGATATATCATAAACTCTGTAGAATACAGTTCAAAGATTGGAATTAGAGAATCATTGGCCATAAGAGTCAAGCCTTTGCAGAGCGTAGAGATTGATTGAGTTGATTATTTACTCTGATATCATTGTTTATTTTCTTATCCACGCTCGTTTGATATTTGAAGAAAAGCATGTCCCCTTCTATTTCGACAAACATATCATTCCTAAATCTTCTTTTTCTCTCCTCACTGAGCTGTTGAGCTCACTCCCTCCCAGTTTCATGTTTTCAGGTTGCGGTGAGATGGAGGCCGAATTTAGGCTTAGGGCGGTTTGTGAAGAAGTTTCTTTAACAGTAAACTTACTGCAGATATAGTGATGTGTTATATTTTGTAAGAGTTGTTGTACATCACTGTAACTTCAGTTGACATATACATGTAGCATGTATTATTCTTGTTAGAGATATTGATGTAAGGACAGGGTAGTTTGTTATGACTATGATTATGTGGGAGTTATAGAAATTCTGAGTTATGCTCTGCTTGCCGAGAGGGGTATTCTCGGGCATATATTTCTTGGTCTCCATATAAGTAGGCGATGTCAAGCCGAAATTGTTATTTAGAGAATACTGGCCGTTGTGAGCCAAAATATTATTATGACTGCATGGACGATTGTTGATCTTGACTTATATGTTTGGATTTATGATAAGTAGGCTGGTGTTGGCCGAAATTTTTGTGACGTGGAATGTATATTTGGGATACAATATTTACAAAGGGGATGCTGCCAAATTTTTTTTAGAATATGGAGATTAAATTGATGATCTGTTGATCAATATAGACATTAGTGTCATTTGAGATTTTTAAATCTGGGACCGTTACACCACATTTCAAAATTCAGAACTTAGAAAAATTTTTAAATATCAGACTCAGATGCGAAATTCAGTAAAACTTGTGTCTGATCTTACAAGACGCGAGAATTATAAGAAGTCTGCGTCTGAACTCCCCACACTTAGAAATATTCTGAGCATTGAGTTCAAAATGCAAGGCTCAACGAGGCTCGCGTTCAACAAACAGATACAGACTCAAGTTGATGAAGTAAAAACGTAGAGGTCGTCAACCCGTGTCTTGCCTTCCATTTCAAGAGTCGCGTCTGAAAATCAAACACGGGCACGAGCTTCGCATTGGCGGTTCACATTCAAAAGAGACTTAAGAGTTAAAAAAACTCTGTAAGCCTCTTCAATGGTAGAAACCGGATCAGATGGTTTTACTACCTGAAATGGGGGCCTCCTGCGTGAAAAAACACCCATTTGAATCTCCAGAGCGACAGTGCTCGAAGACGAGGAAACGGATTTGGTCTTTGGTGCCATTTCGACCGTAAGATCAGTGTTGAAGATGGTGAAAATAGAAAAAGCTTCAAGCTTTTCTAAGCCCTAGATATAATGCTCGGCGAAGAAGAAGAGTCTAATGATGACTCTTGAAAGATTGTTGTCTTTTATAGGCACGGTAATCCGCAGAGATACACGACGCATGGCTCGAGGCCTAATCCCTGCCCGACGCGTGGCGTGCGTCTTAAATGCGACGCGAATTTCGCGCGTCAAAGGAGAGACGTCCCTTCAACTCCGCCGGACATATGGCAATGCGCCCAAAATGCTAACTCGTGTTTAACAAAAACTGCGTCCCCCTGATTAGTCTATAATTATGCATTATTATATCACATTTTCCCACTGATTTATGTATAAATTGTCGGTCTAAACTATATTTTGGTCTCTATTGCAGGTAAATCAAGAGTTTAAGGGCAAAGGAGTAATAAGAGCTTAATTAAACCCAATTTAGGGTAATTAAATCTGCATTACTTGGAGACCAAGCAAGGGATCATCTAGAAGATACGTCGAACCTAGACTCTTGCGCACGTCAGACGAATATTCAGAGGAAATTACCAAAAACGGGATATACCAGGGAGCTGCTAGAACCAACAGGGACCTACGGACAAAAATCAGGACCTAAGTCCCTGGTATTGCCGCGAAAACGTGGTAATTGTCGCGTTTCCGCGGCAATAGGATGGAGCCATACGTCGATTTTCGACGCGTGGCCCCGTCTCATCTTCCAGAGGCTTCCTTCGCCTATATAAACCCCTGCATAGGTCCAGAACGAGGTAGCTTTTCGTTTTGAGGAGTAGGTTCTGATTTTCTCTATGTTTTAGGTTAGTGTAGGTAGGTGTCTTCATTTCTTGTATTTTGTTATGCTATTTCATTTTTAGATCTTGTAGTAGGGCTGAGAGATTCAGAGATAGAGATAGAGAGGGATTGATGTAATAGATAGTGACAGTCTATGTAAAGGTGCCTCCTTTCTCCTCCATTGTAATCTCCTTCATCTTCTACATGATGTTTTGCTAACTTTTCTTCTTCTCATGACAATCTAACTACTAACCACTAACCATCTAATCACTTACTTGATAATCCACATGAATCGAGTAGCCTCTATAAGGCCTTGTTCTTGCAAGAGCCATTGATGGCTCATGATGATGGATTCTAACATTCTAACATTCTAAGACCTAACCATTAATTTGCTAACTTGCAAATGCTAACTTTATTTCATGCTCACCTCTAACTAGTTTTGATGATTTAACAGTAGCTTGCAACTTGTTATGTGGTATGGATGTATTGTTTGAATGTGAAGATGTAACGCCCCGATCCCAACGATACGGGGACGTCACTGCGACGCATATACGTAGGTTAGATGGTGCCCCTACGTACATACGCTAAGCATAAGTACAACAAGTATCAGAGTATAACACACAGCGTGATATAATCATAAGCCAACATATAAAATAGAAGTACAGAGTTATACAAGTTATGATATACAAAATCACTATACAAGTGTCCATTATCACAACTCAAGTCCAAAACGATACAAGATACAACCAAAAAATACAAAAATGCTCACGTATGGACGGAGATTACGTGAACCAAAGAAATGTCGGGCGCGATAGGACTAGTGCTGGTCGGCCTGCTCACCAAGATAAGCCCGGTCCTCAGCGGAGGGCTCTACCTCGTCCCAAGCCTCGGAATCTGAATATGCAAATCCAAAAGGGTCAAGACATAATACAAGAAATAAAGATAGCCAAGTGGCGACGGAATCATAAGTAGAGGTGATGAAGTAGTGATAACTAACAACAATACATGGCAAGGGATGTAAACTAAATAAGATAAAGGCATATGCAATAAATCTACAATAATGTCTTATTATTATTACTTGTCTTACTGTGATATCTAGCTATGTGACCCAGCGTCCCAGGGCACATAGATCCATATCCTAGTGAAACAAGGTTGTTATTGGAAACAGCGGTTGTATCGACGAACTATGTTTACAGTGTGTCCCGTGCATGCCCGGGACCACGGCCCAGTATTGTTCCGTTGCTTGAAGACGGAACCTGCCGCTAGGCTACAGGAAAGGGTCTTATGTATGCCCTTGTCATGACATGAAACAGGAAGGGAGGAAGCACTCCCCTTGGTCCCCTGGAGTACCACAGGTAAGACCGAAAAATATAGTGCACATCCTAATACCACTGTAAACACGAACACATACCGATATCCGCATATTTCCCCCGAACCCAATGTAAGTTGGTGTATTTTATACAATGTCGGATCTATCATGCTTGATTTTGGAGATAGCATGAAGAAGTGGTGATAATCCATTTTCTACAAGTTATGAAATGCAAATATGTAACAACAAGTCATGGATTGATATAATGTACCAACAAATCATGAAGCATGAATAAACAAGA
Source organism: Agave tequilana (assembly GCA_038442645.1). Classification (NCBI taxonomy): domain Eukaryota; kingdom Viridiplantae; phylum Streptophyta; class Magnoliopsida; order Asparagales; family Asparagaceae; genus Agave; species Agave tequilana. The sequence goes on from JAVJIF010013684.1 coordinate 151,891, forward strand.
TATATCATGTAACCAGTCATGTAGTACAAGTACACGGTATAAACAAGACTAAAACATGCATATAAATATACTAGGGTAAGTTCAGAATTAAGTGGGAAGAAGTCTGAATTTTTGTCCCAGAATTTGGCCTGGCGGTCGACCTCCGGTCGACTGCCGGTCGACTGGGGAAATGAACTGGCGGTTGAGTCTCGGTCGCCTGCCGGTCGACTGGGCGGGAGCCGTGAGCTCCAGATTTGGGCCGGTCGACTGCCAGTCGACTGGTCCAAGGCAATTTGTGAAGCCGGTCGAGTAAGCGGTCGACTGCCTGTCGACCGCCCGTTCAAGTCGTGCAGGTTGTGCACATCGGCAGAGTCCCGGTCGACTCCCAGTCGACCGGTCCTCGGGAAAATTCTGCTGTTAGAGCAGAATTCCAGATTCTGAAGGAATCGGTCTCTACAGTCTAAAAGTAGGGATTTTTACCACATTGGGGAACCTGATATAACATTTCAAGTGCATCAGAACCTAGTCTAGTCGTGGAGATCAGTACAATTACGTGCAAGGTTTGGATTTGAGGGTTAAAGCCCTAAAAATTGGATTTTTATAACACATGTGTACATGGATCTCTATTACCAGCAAATAGGGTGTTAATTTAAGTCTTGGTGAGTAAGAACTCACCTGGGAGTGGTCCAATTAGGGCTGGATCCAAGGATGGAGGAAGAGGTTGGCCACAATCCACACTTGAGTTGATGGAGTTGCCTTGGAAGTAGGTTGAAGGTGAGATCCTTGAAGAAGTTCTAGTGTAGCTCCTTGAAGCCTTGAGATGAAGAGGTTGAAGAACCCTAGAACTAGGGTTTGCTAGAGGAAGGAGAGGGCTTTGGTGTGCTGTTCTCTTGATGAAGAAAATGGGGAAGAAAAAGGGAAATTTGCAAAGGAAATGAATTTATAGTTTTTGATTATTGTAAAGGGGTTGTAATATTAGGGAAAGGAAGGGCTTCCTTGCAAAACTTAAGGGGTGAGGTGCCCTCTCCCTTGCCACTTGGTCAGCTGAGAGCAAGAGAGAGTGTGAGTGGGTGGTAGGTAGGGTGAGTGGAATGATGAGGTGGCAAGTGAAGTGGAAAATCAATTTTTTGCAAATTTTGGAAAAATGCTAAAAATTCAAGTATTTTGGATTGGTCTGGAAATTTTACCAAAAATCAAGAAAAATATTTGAAGACTAAAGGTGAAATCCGTTTGAAGAAATACTGTGTAGATTTTTAATTAAAAATCCCAGAAGCAGAAATTTACCGACACCGAAATAATTTTCATAAATTTATAAAATTCTTAGAAAAATAGTATAAGTAGGAAATATGATTCTAAGCAATAAAGTCTAAAGGACCTTCTAGAGATTCCTAACAGATTGGGAGATAAAAATTCGGAAATCGGTCAGTGATACTGGCCGACACCGGTTTTTGAAGAAATTCATTTTAATTTCAGAAAATTCTAGAAAATCACATAAAATCTAAAATATTAAAAAAATGATGTTTGAAATTAAAATCGGTCAAATACGGATGGTAAATCGGAAGATACGATCAAAGGGCCGAATACGTAACTAAGTACGTATTCCGGGAAAGGGGTATTACAATCTACCCACCTTACAAAAATTTCGTCCTCGAAATTTCCTAAGGTGAAAGATAACAGGAAGAGCAACAGATAGATATGGACACAATGAAAGATAACTGTAAAGACAAGAGTAGAAGGAAAGAGTCTTACCAAATCAAGATGAGAAAAGTTGGGGATAACGCTCCCGGATAACGTCCTCTCGCTCCCAGGTGGCCTCTCCCGGCGCGTGTCTGCTCCAAGACACCAATACCAATGGAATAGCCCTGCTCTTCAGTGTCTTGACACTCTTGTCCAGAATGGCCATCGGCTGTTCTTGGTATGATAGATCCGGTTGCAGCCCTAGCTCGGAATGATCCAGAATGTGGCTGTCGTCCCGGACATACCTCCTCAACTGGGACACATGGAAGACATTATGCACCCCGTCCAAGGATGGTGGTAATGCTAGTCTATAAGACACGTCTCCCACGCGATCCAGGATCTCGAACGGGCCAATATACCTCGGGCTCAGCTTCCCACGAGTACCGAACCGGATAACTCCCCTGGTGGGTGAAATCTTCAAGAACACACATGGTCTCCGGTCTGGAACTCCAATGGCCTCCTTAGAGTATCAGCCCAACTCTTCTGCCTACTCTGAGCAGCCCTGAGATGATCTCTGATAACCCTGACCTTCTCTGTAGTCTGCATCAGCATCTCGGGCCCCAATAAACTCCTCTCACCGACCTCCTCCCAGCAAATCGGTGATCTGCACCTCCCCCATACAATGCTTCGAAGGGAGCCATCTTAATACTGGCCTGATAGCTGTTGTTATATGAAAACTCAGCCAAGTGTAGATGGTCCTCCCAAGATCCTCCAAAGTCCATCATGCAAGCCCTTAGCATATCCTCAAGGATCTGGATGGTCCTCTCTGACTGTCCGTCTGTCTGAGGATGATAGGAAGTACTGAACTTTAGACGAGTTCCCAGACTCTCCTGGAGACTCTCCCAGAAATGAGACCTGAATCTGGAGTCTCTATCTGATACAATACTGACTGGGACTCCATGCAGGCGAACAACTACCTTCAGATACTTATCTGCCAGAACCTCTGTCGACTGACCAACCCGGAAGGGTATGAAGTGAGCAGACTTGGTGAGGCGATCAACGATCACCCACACCGCATTGTTACCCTTAGGACTCCGAGGCAATGCCGTCACGAAGTCCATAGTAATGTGCTCCCACTTCCATTCGGGTATCGGCAAAGGTTGAAGAAGTCCAGCTGATCTCTGATGCTCGATCTTTATCTGCTGGCAAACCAAGCACTTGGCAACAAACTGGGCTATCTCCCTCTTCATGGCATTCCACCAAAAGTGCTTCTTCAGGTCCTGGTACATCTTGTTTCCTCCCGGATGTATAGAATAGGCAGAACTGTGTGCCTCCTCCAAAATCTTCTGTCTGACTTCTCCCTGGGGAACACAAAGTCTACTACCATAACACAAAGCACCATCCGGACGAATACAAATATCTGTCCTCAGTCCAGCCTCCACCTGAGTCCTGAATGTCTGCAATCTTGGATCTTCCTTCTGAGCCTCCTTGATCTCCTCTACCAATGAGGACTGGATCTGCAATGCCATAAGCTGCCCTGCCTTATCACCTCCCTGCACCAACCTCAAATCCAATCTGATGAACTCCTGGATCAACCCTTTCTGCTGAGTAAGGTGGACTAGCATTCTGTTCTCCGGCATCCTGCTCAGTGCATCTGGAACGGTATTGACTTTGCCTGGATGATACTGCAAGTCAATATCGTAGTCCGCCATAAGCTCCAACCACCTCCTCTGCCTCATATTTAACTCCTTCTGTGAGAAAATGTACTTGAGGCTCTTGTGGTCTGTAAAAATCAACACTTTGTCTCCCAGAAGGTAGTGTCTCCAGATCTTCAAGGCAAACACCACAGCCGCCAACTCCAAGTCATGAGTTGGGTAATTCCTCTCATGAGGCTTCAACTGCCTAGATGCGTACGCTATAACATGATCATGCTGCATAAGCACACACCCAGGCCTCTACCCGATGCATCACAGAAAATGACCATCCCTCCTCTTCCTGAAGGGGTCCTCAAGATCGGAGCTGTGATAAGCTTCTGCTTCAACTGCTCAAAAGCTGCATCACATTCTCCTGACCATACATATCTCTCCCCTTTCCTGGTGAGCCTGGTCAACGGAGCTGCAAGTCTAGAGAAATCCTGGACAAAGCGCCTGTAATATCCGGCTAGTCCAAGAAAACTCCTTATCTCAGACACCGTCTTCGGAACTGGCCAATTCTGCACTGCCTGGACTTTACTAGGATCAACTGAGATTCCTTCTGCTGAAACTATATGTCCAAGGAAAGCTATGCTGTCCAACCAGAACTCACACTTGCTCCTTTTGGCATGAAGCTGCTCCTGCTGAAGAGTCTGCAACACAGTCCTCAAGTGCTCTGCATGCTCCTTATAACTCTTGGAATAGATCAGGATGTCGTCTATAAATACAACCACAAACTGATCCAGGTAAGGAGAGAACACCCGGTTCATCAGGTCCATAAACACAGCAGGGGCATTGGTAACTCCGAAAGGCATCACTAGAAACTCGTAGTGGCCATATCGGGTCCTGAATGCCGTCTTCGGAACATCTTCCTTCTTCACCCTCAGCTGATGGTAACCTGACTGCAAATCCAACTTAGAAAACACACGGGCTCCATGAAGCTGATCAAACAAGTCATCAATCCTGGGCAAGGGATACTTGTTCTTGATGGTGACCTTGTTCAACTCCCTGTAGTCAATGCAAAGCCTCTTGCCACCATCCTTCTTATTCGCCATAGCACCGGAGCTCCCATGGTGAAGTGCTAGGCCGGATCAATCCCTTGTCCGAATATTCCTGCAGCTGCTTCTTCAGGATCTCCAACTCCGTCGGTGCCATCCGGTACGGAGCCTTAGATATAGGAGCTGTCCCTGGAATTGTATCAATGGAGAACTCCACTACCCTCTCCGGTGGAAGACCTGAAATCTCAGCAAAGACTTCTGAAATTCATCCCACACTGGCACCCCCTTCTGAACCTCCGAAGTGGTCATCCGAATCTTCTTCTCAGCAGTCTTCACCTCTCCACTAAACTGGAACTCCGGCTGATGCGGGATCCTGAAATTGATCTTCCTTCCCCTACAGTTAATCACTGCATGGTACTGACTGAGCCAGGTCATGCCTAAGATCACGTCGTACCCCTTGGTGTCTAGTACGAGCATATCTATGGACAAGACCTTCCCACAAAGTTCTACTGGGCAGTCAGCACAAACTCTAGAAGATAAAACTACCCCATTCCCAGTACTAATCTCCCATCCATGGTCTAACAATCTAACAGGAATAGAATGCAATGCCACGAAATGCACGGAGATAAAACAATGCGCAAGCACCGGAGTCGAAAAGAGCGAGGACAGGTATGGAATGGACTCTGATGGTACCTGTAATCACCTCTCCTGAAGCTCCAGCCTCTTCTGCTGTGGCATCAGAAACATCTGGATCTCCATCTGCAGACCCTGCTGGAACCGGCTTGCCTCTTCTCCTCATCTGCCACCATGTATGGGGCGAAGCGACTCAGCCTGAGGAATTCTGCAGCATACTCATCTACTGTCTTATCTCCCTGCTGAAGCCGGATAAACTGCTCCTCCATGTCCTTCTGAGCAGTGGCGGGGAAGAAACGACTGTAGAAGCTCTTGGAGAAGGTATCCCAGGAAATAGGCTTCTTCAAACGAGCCTCCTCTGCAAGCCACCAAGTCCGAGCAATGTCCTTCAGCTGGATCTTCACAACCTCCACTTGGCTCTCCTTGGGCACCCTGGCGGCGTTCAGCAAATCAGTGGTGTCCACCAACCACTGTTCAGCCTCCAGAGGTCTCTCGACTCCCGTGAATACGGCTGGTTGCAGCCGCCGGAAATCAGACACGTTCCCAGGCTTCTGCTCCTTCGGAGCTGCCAACTCCTGCCTGAGGAGCTCGGTCTGCTGCTGATGGATCTCCACTTGCTGCTGCTGGGTCTCCATCATAGCCCGAATGATGCTCAGGACATCAACCTGCTCTCCTCCCGCGGGTCCATTCGGGACTTGCCCGACATTGTTGCGACCCGAACGTCTCTCCATACCGAAAGGAAAGATCTGGAATTGGAAACATGGGAAAGGAGTTTAGGATACGGAGGAATGAATCAAGGACGGACTCAAGAAGGACTAGATAACTTTGTACATTGTAGTTGGCATTAGCAAATCGCTAGGATTTACCACTTGGTTGTACTTTTAGGTTTGAGAGCCTAGGCTCTGATACCAACCTGTAACGCCCCGATCCCAACGATACGGGGACGTCACTGCGACGCATATACGTAGGTTAGATGGTGCCCCTACGTACATACGCTAAGCATAAGTACAACAAGTATCAGAGTATAACACACAGCGTGATATAATCATAAGCCAACATATAAAATAGAAGTACAGAGTTATACAAGTTATGATATACAAAATCACTATACAAGTGTCCATTATCACAACTCAAGTCCAAAACGATACAAGATACAACCAAAAATACAAAAATGCTCACGTATGGACGGAGATTACGTGAACCAAAAGAAATGTCGGGCGCGATAGGACTAGTGCTGGTCGGCCTGCTCACCAAGATAAGCCCGGTCCTCAGCGGAGGGCTCTACCTCGTCCCAAGCCTCGGAATCTGAATATGCAAATCCAAAAGGGTCAAGACATAATACAAGAAATAAAGATAGCCAAGTGGCGACGGAATCATAAGTAGAGGTGATGAAGTAGTGATAACTAACAACAATACATGGCAAGGGATGTAAACTAAATAAGATAAAGGCATATGCAATAAATCTACAATAATGTCTTATTATTATTACTTGTCTTACTGTGATATCTAGCTATGTGACCCAGCGTCCCAGGGCACATAGATCCATATCCTAGTGAAACAAGGTTGTTATTGGAAACAGCGGTTGTATCGACGAACTATGTTTACAGTGTGTCCCGTGCATGCCCGGGACCACGGCCCAGTATTGTTCCGTTGCTTGAAGACGGAACCTGCCGCTAGGCTACAGGAAAGGGTCTTATGTATGCCCTTGTCATGACATGAAACAGGAAGGGAGGAAGCACTCCCCTTGGTCCCCTGGAGTACCACAGGTAAGACCGAAAAATATAGTGCACATCCTAATACCACTGTAAACACGAACACATACCGATATCCGCATATTTCCCCCGAACCCAATGTAAGTTGGTGTATTTTATACAATGTCGGATCTATCATGCTTGATTTTGAGATAGCATGAAGAAGTGGTGATAATCCATTTTCTACAAGTTATGAAATGCAAATATGTAACAACAAGTCATGGATTGATATAATGTACCAACAAATCATGAAGCATGAATAAACAAGATATATCATGTAACCAGTCATGTAGTACAAGTACACGGTATAAACAAGACTAAAACATGCATATAAATATACTAGGGTAAGTTCAGATTAAGTGGGAAGAAGTCTGAATTTTTGTCCCAGAATTTGGCCTGGCGGTCGACCTCCGGTCGACTGCCGGTCGACTGGGGAAATGAACTGGCGGTTGAGTCTCGGTCGCCTGCCGGTCGACTGGGCGGGAGCCGTGAGCTCCAGATTTGGGCCGGTCGACTGCCAGTCGACTGGTCCAAGGCAATTTGTGAAGCCGGTCGAGTAAGCGGTCGACTGCCTGTCGACCGCCCGTTCAAGTCGTGCAGGTTGTGCACATCGGCAGAGTCCCGGTCGACTCCCAGTCGACCGGTCCTCGGGAAAATTCTGCTGTTAGAGCAGAATTCCAGATTCTGAAGGAATCGGTCTCTACAGTCTAAAAGTAGGGATTTTTACCACATTGGGGAACCTGATATAACATTTCAAGTGCATCAGAACCTAGTCTAGTCGTGGAGATCAGTACAATTACGTGCAAGGTTTGGGATTGAGGGTTAAAGCCCTAAAAATTGGATTTTTATAACACATGTGTACATGGATCTCTATTACCAGCAAATAGGGTGTTAATTTAAGTCTTGGTGAGTAAGAACTCACCTGGGAGTGGTCCAATTAGGGCTGGATCCAAGGATGAGGAAGAGGTTGGCCACAATCCACACTTGAGTTGATGGAGTTGCCTTGGGAAGTAGGTTGAAGGTGAGATCCTTGAAGAAGTTCTAGTGTAGCTCCTTGAAGCCTTGAGATGAAGAGGTTGAAGAACCCTAGAACTAGGGTTTGCTAGAGGAAGGAGAGGGCTTTGGTGTGCTGTTCTCTTGATGAAGAAAATGGGAAGAAAAAGGGAAATTTGCAAAGGAAATGAATTTATAGTTTTTGATTATTGTAAAGGGGTTGTAATATTAGGGAAAGGAAGGGCTTCCTTGCAAAACTTAAGGGGTGAGGTGCCCTCTCCCTTGCCACTTGGTCAGCTGAGAGCAAGAGAGAGTGTGAGTGGGTGGTAGGTAGGGTGAGTGGAATGATGAGGTGGCAAGTGAAGTGGAAAATCAATTTTTTGCAAATTTTGGAAAAAATGCTAAAAATTCAAGTATTTTGGATTGGTCTGGAAATTTTACCAAAAATCAAGAAAAATATTTGAAGACTAAAGGTGAAATCCGTTTGAAGAAATACTGTGTAGATTTTTAATTAAAAATCCCAGAAGCAGAAATTTACCGACACCGAAATAATTTTCATAAATTTATAAAATTCTTAGAAAAATAGTATAAGTAGGAAATATGATTCTAAGCAATAAAGTCTAAAGGACCTTCTAGAGATTCCTAACAGATTGGGAGATAAAAATTCGAAATCGGTCAGTGATACTGGCCGACACCGGTTTTTGAAGAAATTCATTTTAATTTCAGAAAATTCTAGAAAATCACATAAAATCTAAAATATTAAAAAATGATGTTGAAATTAAAATCGGTCAAATACGGATGGTAAATCGGAAGATACGATCAAAGGGCCGAATACGTAACTAAGTACGTATTCCGGAAAGGGGTATTACAATCTACCCACCTTACAAAAATTTCGTCCTCGAAATTTCCTAAGGTGAAAGATAACAGAAGAGCAACAGATAGATATGGACACAATGAAAGATAACTGTAAAGACAAGAGTAGAAGGAAAGAGTCTTACCAAATCAAGATGAGAAAAGTTGGGATAACGCTCCCGGATAACGTCCTCTCGCTCCCAGGTGGCCTCTCCCGGCGCGTGTCTGCTCCAAGACACCAATACCAATGGAATAGCCCTGCTCTTCAGTGTCTTGACACTCTTGTCCAGAATGGCCATCGGCTGTTCTTGGTATGATAGATCCGGTTGCAGCCCTAGCTCGGAATGATCCAGAATGTGGCTGTCGTCCCGGACATACCTCCTCAACTGGGACACATGGAAGACATTATGCACCCCGTCCAAGGATGGTGGTAATGCTAGTCTATAAGACACGTCTCCCCACGCGATCCAGGATCTCGAACGGGCCAATATACCTCGGGCTCAGCTTCCCACGAGTACCGAACCGGATAACTCCCCTGGTGGGTGAAATCTTCAAGAACACATGGTCTCCGGTCTGGAACTCCAATGGCCTCCTTAGAGTATCAGCCCAACTCTTCTGCTACTCTGAGCAGCCCTGAGATGATCTCTGATAACCCTGACCTTCTCTGTAGTCTGCATCAGCATCTCGGGCCCAATAAACTCCTCTCACCGACCTCCTCCCAGCAAATCGGTGATCTGCACCTCCTCCCATACAATGCTTCGAAGGGAGCCATCTTAATACTGGCCTGATAGCTGTTGTTATATGAAAACTCAGCCAAGTGTAGATGGTCCTCCCAAGATCCTCCAAAGTCCATCATGCAAGCCCTAGCATATCCTCAAGGATCTGGATGGTCCTCTCTGACTGTCCGTCTGTCTGAGGATGATAGGAAGTACTGAACTTTAGACGAGTTCCCAGACTCTCCTGGAGACTCTCCCAGAAATGAGACCTGAATCTGGAGTCTCTATCTGATACAATACTGACTGGGACTCCATGCAGGCGAACAACTACCTTCAGATACTTATCTGCCAGAACCTCTGTCGACTGACCAACCCGGAAGGGTATGAAGTGAGCAGACTTGGTGAGGCGATCAACGATCACCCACACCGCATTGTTACCCTTAGGACTCCGAGGCAATGCCGTCACGAAGTCCATAGTAATGTGCTCCCACTTCCATTCGGGTATCGGCAAAGTTGAAGAAGTCCAGCTGATCTCTGATGCTCGATCTTTATCTGCTGGCAAACCAAGCACTTGGCAACAAACTGGGCTATCTCCCTCTTCATGGCATTCCACCAAAAGTGCTTCTTCAGGTCCTGGTACATCTTGTTTCCTCCCGGATGTATAGAATAGGCAGAACTGTGTGCCTCCTCCAAATCTTCTGTCTGACTTCTCCCTGGGGAACACAAAGTCTACTACCATAACACAAAGCACCATCCGGACGAATACAAATATCTGTCCTCAGTCCAGCCTCCACCTGAGTCCTGAATGTCTGCAATCTTGGATCTTCCTTCTGAGCCTCCTTGATCTCCTCTACCAATGAGGACTGGATCTGCAATGCCATAAGCTGCCCTGCCTTATCACCTCCCTGCACCAACCTCAAATCCAATCTGATGAACTCCTGGATCAACCCTTTCTGCTGAGTAAGGTGGACTAGCATTCTGTTCTCCGCATCCTGCTCAGTGCATCTGGAACGGTATTGACTTTGCCTGGATGATACTGCAAGTCAATATCTAGTCCGCCATAAGCTCCAACCACCTCCTCTGCCTCATATTTAACTCCTTCTGTGAGAAAATGTACTGAGGCTCTTGTGGTCTGTAAAAATCAACACTTTGTCTCCCAGAAGGTAGTGTCTCCAGATCTTCAAGGCAAACACCACAGCCGCCAACTCCAAGTCATGAGTTGGTAATTCCTCTCATGAGGCTTCAACTGCCTAGATGCGTACGCTATAACATGATCATGCTGCATAACACACACCCCAGGCCTCTACCCGATGCATCACAGAAAATGGACCTCCCTCCTCTTCCTGAAGGGGTCCTCAAGATCGGAGCTGTGATAAGCTTCTGCTTCAACTGCTCAAAAGCTGCATCACATTCTCCTGACCATACATATCTCTCCCCTTCCTGGTGAGCCTGGTCAACGGAGCTGCAAGTCTAGAGAAATCCTGGACAAAGCGCCTGTAATATCCGGCTAGTCCAAGAAAACTCCTTATCTCAGACACCGTCTTCGGAACTGGCCAATTCTGCACTGCCTGGACTTTACTAGGATCAACTGAGATTCCTTCTGCTGAAACTATATGTCCAAGGAAAGCTATGCTGTCCAACCAGAACTCACACTTGCTCCTTTGGCATGAAGCTGCTCCTGCTGAAGAGTCTGCAACACAGTCCTCAAGTGCTCTGCATGCTCCTTATAACTCTTGGAATAGATCAGATGTCGTCTATAAATACAACCACAAACTGATCCAGGTAAGGAGAGAACACACCGTTTCATCAGGTCCATAAACACAGCAGGGGCATTGGTAACTCCGAAAGGCATCACTAGAAACTCGTAGTGGCCATATCGGTCCTGATGCCGTCTTCGGGAACATCTTCCTTCTTCACCACCCTCAGCTGATGGTAACCTGACTGCAAATCCAACTTAGAAACACACGGGCTCCATGAAGCTGATCAAACAAGTCATCAATCCTGGGCAAGGGATACTTGTTCTTGATGGTGACTTGTTCAACTCCCTGTAGTCAATGCAAAGCCTCTTGCCACCATCCTTCTTATTCGCCAATAGCACCGGAGCTCCCCATGGTGAAGTGCTAGGCCGGATCAATCCCTTGTCCGAATATTCCTGCTGCTCTTCTTCAGGATCTCCACTCCGTCGGTGCCATCCGGTACGGAGCCTTAGATATAGGAGCTGTCCCTGGAATTGTATCAATGGAGAACTCCACTACCCTCTCGGTGGAAGACCTGAAATCTCAGCAAAGACTTCTGGAAATTCATCCCACACTGGCACCCCCTTCTGACCTCCGAAGTGGTCATCCGAATCTTCTTCTCAGCAGTCTTCACCTCTCCACTAAACTGGAACTCCGGCTGATGCGGGATCCTGAAATTGATCTTCCTTCCCCTACAGTTAATCACTGCATGGTACTGACTGAGCAGGTCATGCCTAAGATCACGTCGTACCCCTTGGTGTCTAGTACGAGCATATCTATGGACAAGACCTTCCCACAAAGTTCTACTGGGCAGTCAGCACAAACTCTAGAAGATAAACTACCCATTCCCAGTACTAATCTCCCATCCATGGTCTAACAATCTACAGGAATAGAATGCAATGCCACGAAATGCCACGGAGATAAACAATGCGAAGCACCGAGTCGAAAAGAGCGAGGACAGGTATGGAATGGACTCTGATGGTACCTGTATCACCTCTCCTGAAGCTCCAGCCTCTCTGCTGTGGCATCAGAAAACATCTGGATCTCCATCTGCAGACCCTGCTGGAACCGGCTTGCCCTCTTCTCCTCATCTGCCACCATGTATGGGCGAAGCGACTCAGCCTGAGGAATTCTGCAGCATACTCATCTACTGTCTTATCTCCCTGCTGAAGCCGGATAAACTGCTCCTCCATGTCCTTCTGAAGCAGTGGCGGGGAAGAAACGACTGTAGAAGCTCTTGGAGAAGGTATCCCAGGAATAGGCTTCTTCAAACGAGCCTCCTCTGCAAGCCACCAAGTCCGAGCAATGTCCTTCAGCTGGATCTTCACAACCTCCACTTGGCTCTCCTTGGGCACCCTGGCGGCGTTCAGCAATCAGTGGTTTCCACCAACCACTGTTCAGCCTCCAGAGGTCTCTCGACTCCCGTGAATACGGCTGGTTGCAGCCGCCGGAAATCAGACACGTTCCCAGGCTTCTGCTCCTTCGGAGCTGCACTCCTGCCCTGAGGAGCTCGGTCTGCTGCTGATGGATCTCCACTTGCTGCTGCTGGGTCTCCATCATAGCCCGAATGATGCTCAGGACATCAACCTGCTCTCCTCCCGCGGGTCCATTCGGGACTTGCCCGACATGTGTTGCGACCCGAACGTCTCTCCATACCGAAAGGAAAAATCTGGAATTGGAAACATGGGAAAGAGTTTAGGATACGGAGGAATGAATCAAGGACGGACTCAAGAAGGACTAGATAACTTTGTACATTGTAGTTGGCATTAGCAAATCGCTAGGATTTACCACTTGGTTGTACTTTTAGGTTGAGAGCCTAGGCTCTGATACCAACCTGTAAGCCCCGATCCCAACGATACGGGGAGTCACTGCGACGCATATACGTAGGTTAGGATGGTGCCCCTACGTACATACGCTAAGCATAAGTACAACAAGTATCAGAGTATAACACACAGCGTGATATATCATAAGCCAACATATAAATAGAAGTACAGAGTTATACAAGTTATGATATACAAAATCACTATACAAGTGTCCATTATCCAACTCAAGTCCAAAACGATACAGATACAACCAAAAATAACAAAATGCTCACGTATGGACGGAGATACGTGAACCAAAAGAACTGTCGGCGCGATAGGACTAGTGCTGGTCCCTGCTCCCAAGATAAGCCCGGTCCTCGCGGAGGGCTCTACCTCGTCCCAAGCCTCGGAATCTGAATATGCAAATCCAAAAAGGGTCAAGACATAATAAAGAAATAAAGATAGCCAAGTGGCGACGGAATCATAAGTAGAGGTGATGAAGTAGTGATAACTAACAACAATACATGCAAGGGATGTAAACTAATAAGATAAAGGCATATGCAATAAATCTACAATAATGTCTTATTATTATTACTTGTCTTACTGTGATATCTAGCTATGTGACCCAGCGTCCCAGGGCACATAGATCCATTCCTAGTGAAACAAGGGTTGTTATTGGAAACAGCGGTTGTATCGACGAACTATGTTTACAGTGTGTCCCGTGCATGCCCGGGACCACGGCCCAGTATTGTTCCGTTGCTTGAAGACGGAACTGCGCGTAGGCTACAGGAAAGGGGTCTTATGTATGCCCTTGTCATGACATGAAACAGGAAGGAGGAAGCACTCCCCTTGGTCCCTGGAGTACCACAGGTAAGACCGAAAAATATAGTGCACATCCTAATACCACTGTAAACACGAACACATACCGATATCCGCATATTTTCCCCCGAACCCAATGTAAGTTGGTGTATTTTATACAATGTCGGAT